>CAHIKZ030000441.1:942500-1105000 GCA_903632075.3 Acanthosepion pharaonis
GTGTGCGAAGCTATATTTGAGTTTTGAAACTCTTTTGTGTCATAGTAACATGACATAATATGGATTATAAAAAATTAAATTTAAATAAAAATATCTACTCAGAAATGAACATTTTAAAATGTATCTAAATTTTCAAAATCTATATTAAATCAGACTTACATAATATATCACAATCAATATATCAGGTATTGGTTAAATATTCATTTGAGCCATTATCATGGCAAATTTACAGAAAAAGAAGAAATTTTAAAAATAGAATAAATTTACAGAATATGTCTGTATATTTAAGTTTTTTCTGTGACTAACAATTAAGGGGCAGTGTGTAAAAAGACCCCATTCACATCCACCTGCAAAAAGCTAACACACTGGCAAACTACAATTGTAAATATCCATTTATGAGGATAAAATATGGATATCATTCATTCCTGAGGTGTTTATAAATTGTACACTGTTCAATTATTAACGTTAACAATGAATTATTTTAAATTACAAGATTATGCATAGGTTAAACAAAAGTTACTTACAATATAATACATATTACTTATAATACATTCCTTCTCGCCATCAATTATGCCTGTGCAAGTATAGTATAGCGTATATATATATATATATATATATATATATATATATATTGTTATGGGACCTTACCCATAATAACATAATGGACTATCGCATACGTAATAAATACTGCGCCTCAAGAGGAAGCAGAGAGTTCAGTCCGAAGTCGGGCGACCGGCTGATCGGTTGAACTCCCTGCCTTCGGGGAGGAGAAACCCGAACGAAGCTACGCCGAAGGGCGGAGTCTCTTTCGGGGAGGTAAACCGACCCTGAACCCGTTTATACGGGTTCAAAGGGCATATTTTTGGCCAAGCACATGAGCTCGGAGATCCCACATTAAATCAGCCTTGTGCTACATGATGCCCTCGTGGGGAGGGGGGACTAAATACCGTTCAGTCTGATGTCTGGAGTGAAGTCCGTCAGAAGTCTGTCAGTCAGTCAGAGCGAGCGAGTCAGTCAGTCAAGTCAGAGGCAGTCCGAAATAGAGCCGTGTTCAGACAATTACTACTAAACCTGATTGTCCGTACTAACACTTTCTACTTCTCTGTATATATTCCTGTTTGTAATATATCTGTGTTATTCCATATCCGCCTTCGAGTTCTTCTTTATTGGTTCTACCTTTGACTATCACCGTGGTACAAGGAACTGGACCATAAGGAATATATATATATATATATATATATATATATATATATATATATATATATAGATATATATATATATATTCACACGTTTCATTAAATTCAACGTGTTTATCATTGGCTTAGAAATCATCTATTTAAAATAAATTACATAAAATAAATTCTAGACAACACATGTCTATATTATTTAATGAAACGTATGAATGAAAAGATGCTGCCTTAATACACACCATATATATATATATATATATATATATATATATATATATATATATACATGTTTCATTATAATATAAACAAGTTTTGTCTATTTATTATAAATGAGTTCCTTTCATATTGTCTGATAATAACATTATCATTGAAAGACGAAAAGAAATCACCATATTGATACATGTTTAAATCCAATCTAAGCTTTCGGCTTACATAAGCCATTATCAAAGATGACAATTACTTTTCAATATATCAAACAATACACCGATGAAACAATAATGATAGTTTGTTTTTGTTGCATGAAAAATTTCAAATTTACTCTTTTGATTTTCCTCAAAAAATAGAGTTACCCTCCTTGAATACGTCTTGTTTACTTATTTAACATCAGCGTCTGTCTAAATTAGAATTTATATTCCTTATTTCCAATCTTAATTTCAATCTTAAATGTTAATCTGGGCCTAAATTCAAATTAAAAATTAAACTATAATTCATTTAGATATTTTAACAACAATCATATTCTATCCCAACAATAAAGTAACTTGAAAGAACCAGAAATTTTTTAAAAAACTGGTGTCAACCCAAAATAAAAATAATAATTCCAGCACTTAACATTTGCTTTGGCATGAAACTTGAGTTGTGCAATTAATGTACGGTATTATGTATATTTCTTAATATATATCCAGCTAAGATGAGAATAAATATTACAATTCCAATGTTCGTAACATTTAATTTAAAAGAGGGCTCAATAAAAAGTAGACAAATATTATTTATTTTAGGATATTACACTGAAAACTTGTCAGAATCACTACACAATTTCAGTCGTGTTTCGATGTGTTTCAAATCATCTCATCGGGCAATTGTAAATTACTGGCGAGTGAACGATTTATTTAGATTTAAAAGCAACTTCTTTTTATGAATAAGAAAAAAAATGTGGGTTTATAAGGTTTGTGGGCTTTACTCTGATCAACCAATTAAATATGACCTATGTTAAATTTAAACTAAGCGAAGAAGCAAAAATTAAAAAATTATTTTTTATAAATGGGTTATGACTCATAGATTGGCAGCTGCACAGGCATAAACAGGATCAAATGTTAATGAATTCATAGATTATACAAACTAGACAATGCCATTTCCTAAGAAATAAAAATGAGATGGAGTAGTAATTTAAGAAAATGCTAAACAAGTTATATGCTTTGTGAGTTTCTGACATAAATTTTTTATAGTTGATAAATAAATAGCTTCTTTAAGAAACCAGTAAATAATTAAATATATAGAATTACTTGGTAAATTAATATGCTACTATTGAATATAGATTCTTCAAATAACATGTTAATAACAATAACCAATCAATAAAAAATGTCAAAAATACCAACCAAATACCAATATATCTAGACAAGATCTTACTAATACTACCAGGAAATTAATACAAAATCATATTAAATCCAAATTAATCTTACAAATAGAAAAATAAGCCATATATGGTGCAACACAGTACAATTAAAATATAAGAAAAAGCATGATCAAATTCCAAAGTGTAACTAAATTGTAAGGTAATTGTTAATTCATTCTATAGTGGGTTATCAGTTATAGTGAAGTGTATGAGTGTTGAAACAGATTAGTTTGATTTGACCTTGTTAGTTAGATAGCCCACCATAAGAGGGGTGTAAAACAAGAAAATTAAATTGTAAAATGAAACAACAAATTTATAAACATAAAAATCAATTAAGGTCTCTACAAATAAAATTAATGTATTTTGGGTGATACAAGGTTGTCAAAATGTTCGTAGTAATCCTTGCAAGAATGAGTATGTGTGTGTGTAGGCAGGAATGTATGTGCGTATGTATGTATGTATGTATGAGCATTATCGAAGGATAGGAATGTCTTCGAAGTAATCGCTCAATCTTTAAATGTTCCGTTCGTTTATCAAGTATAAAAGAGGTGAGGGAGAAAGGTAGAGATAATAATAGTGATCGCTTAACATTTGTCAAGGGACTTGTTAATACGATTGTCTCCTTCTCACTGGTGACAGGCGAACTTGCCTGTTTGTGGGGTTTGAAAAGGATATTTGAGAATTCACTCCCGGATATGATTTGGGCCTTTCCATTGGATGATGAACAAACTTTGCGTCGGCTCGCGAAAATATCTGTAAAAGAATTTGTTTTGAGAATTGAAGATTATTTGAATTTTGTTTTTAAATGTTTCCTAGTTTTCTATTGGCCGGAAAACATTTTGCATCAAAGTGTGAAATTTCACAAGTTTTGTTTTGGATTTGCTTTTGCAATGTGCGTTGAGCAAAGTTTGTAAATTCGAGTCTTTTTTAATTTCTAACAAAATCAATGAGTCAGTGCTTAGCATTTGAATTTTAAATCTAGATCGTGTTTTGTTCGCTACAATTCCTTTGATTTAATAAGAATTTTTTATAAAATCTGATAATTTCCAGTTTTTCATGTAAGCACAGAAAACAGGGTTCATATAAAGATCTACATGTCCTTGCCGTTTTTAAAATTTTCCACTTCACCTTAGGGGGGATAGGTTCATATGGACAGATTTTGTATTCTTTGTAAGAAAACAGTTTGTAGATCAGGTTTTATTGACTATTTTGGTAAAGATGATTTTTGTTGAGAGTCAAATTTATTGCTGATAATTTTTTTTTCTTAAATATATTGCTGGTATTTTTACTATAAAAATCTATTTTTATACTTTCATTATTGAGTTTTGGGATTCACAATTTGCCCATAGCTGGGACCCTAACAGGTGCTACCACCCCACGTGAAGGTGAACCTGGGAACAACTACAATTAAAAGGTGGTTCTATGCTTCTCAAAACCTCCTGATCAGAGGCTTTGCTGCCAGATGTAGTTTATTCTCATACCCAGGATGTGCTGCCACAGTTAAACAACTTACTAATATATATATATAAAGCAATTAACTACACAAAAGGGATAAGCTGATAAGTGAAAGAGAAAAACAGATAAGAATAAAAGAGAAAGTCAGAAAATTAACTGTTTACTTTCATGAAGTCCATAAAGAACTCAAGACAACCAAAGAACCAAAGCATTTGTAACAATTCATTCAAAAGATGTTCAATCAAGATAATTGAATGCACCATAAGATATTACAGAATCTATCTACACATCTCCTACATAGATTGCATCACAAATCACTCAGTGAAATACTCTCATGTTCATAAAAAATAAATAAAAAATAAAGTGTCAAAAATAATAATAAGCAGTCAACACGGACAGACCGTCAACACATGCATCAATGAAAAATTCACCTCCTTTTTTCTTTTTCAGGCCATAATAGAAACATTTATCTCTTAGCACTCAACAAAAATTCAAGCCAGACACTTCTTGTATTTTTCCAACTAAATTATCTGGACACACTACACAATCTATAAAAAAAACTATGAGAAAATCTGTATACACTTTACCTATTCCTTGTCTTATTCCAATCCATATTTTTTCTACATTTGACCTCAAATTCACAATTTTACTCAGTATTAATGTTTTGAAGTATGAATGATATTCATCATAGTTAATCTGTATAACTATGCATATACTAAAATATACAAGATCACTTTACTCTGAAAGGAACAAAACATTCCAATAACTGTACATTCCAAATTTGGGAATTCTTACTGAAAGGGTTTGGCTGTGTATCAGGAGCAAACAAACTCTCTCCAGTTAGTTTAGTTTTCTAGATTCTTTATCTGTCAAGTACAACATATTATTGATAAGCCAATATTTTAGTTAATACCTATTTTGATAATGTTGTAAAAACTGTCTTTTTTTGTCTGTGTTCGCTTTATTATATTGTGGAACTTACCCTGACCTTGTCTGCCAGTATACCTGCTAGGTGTTGTTCTAGTCAGAACTATAAAAGGAAAGGTCTCACTCCCTATACTCATTTTGCTCATTCAGAAGCAGGATGCGAGAGGTACACAATGCATCTTGACACCAACTACTAAACTTTGTCTCACTAGATCAATTCCAACTGAATAATGAGTTCAATCCTCACTGGATGCCCCATACTTTCAACCTTGTGCCACATCTAGTAAATCACCATCACCATATATATATATATATATATATATATATATATATATATATATATATATATATATATATATATGAGAATAAAATAGACAGTCAGATTTTTATTTTATACAATTTGTCTTCTGTACAGATTTATTCTGAGAAATTAAATAAAATATATATATATATATATATATATATATATATATATATATATATATAATAAAAAGGCTTAAACACTAATATTCCATGGTCATAATTTATTCCATTGGAATCGTAAATACGATCCAATTCATCAGACCTACAAATTCAAAAAGAAAACAGAAAAAACAACTCCGGAAATATAAATAGAATTTAGAGAGAGTGTAAGTATGAGAGTGTGGGACGAATGTTAGAGCTAAAGAGAGTGGTAACAGACGAGAGAAGGTGGGAGATTAAACCTTAACAGAGAGAAGTTTAGAGAGGTGAGTGGAAGAGGTTTAAGTGAGAGAAATATGAATGTTGTCGGATGTCTAATACATTAAAGATACATTTCATGGTGACATACACCATAGACGATCTAATCTTAAAGATCAGAATAAGAGGGAAGGAGAGGAAAAGAAAAAGGGGTGGGGGAGAGAAATGGGGTGGGGGGAACTAAAACTGAAGGGCATTTACTGAAAGGGCCGCTGTGTAATTAAGAAAATTTGACAAAACTAATATCGACTACAGGTCACAAATCAAATATAATCATATAAAAAATAAATATAACAATTATCTAATCTAGCAAGGACCTATATTTTTATGTTCAAAAACACATGCGAATACACACATACACAATAACATATATATGTACATACATACATATAGGCGTGTACCCACATACACACATACATATACCCATGTACACACATACACATATATACACATATATACACATATACATATACATAAATATGTATATATACATATATATATATATATATATATATATATATATATACACACACATACATATTTACACATGCATATATATACATACACATACAAACACACACATACACATACATGTGACATAAATACACACACATACATACATCCATACACATCCATTCCTACATATATATACACATTTACACACATATATACATATGGACATAAACATACGGACTTTAAACATATATACCTAAAACCTTACATCTCCATACAATTACATACACCCATCTAAACAAATAAACAATGTATCCCTATATCTATCCGTCTAACTATACATACATACATATATATAAATATACATACATATACACCCATATACAGATATATATGAGTACACACACATATATAAACACATCTACATATACATCTATCTACATACACACACATACATACATGTACGCATACATAAATATACATATACATATATACGCATACATATACATCCATATATACACATATATATATACCTATATACAAACCTACATATACACACACAGCGAAGCACATATATATAGATACATATAAATTAAAATGTAAAATCTAAAAAAGTAAAATTTCAAATAATAAAATTTTATTAAACCATAGACATGAGTTAACGGTGTTCTGCCGACATCAACAAATTTTCACATTAAATAATTAGCATAAAAAAATTAAATTTCATAGCCTAATAAAATGTTTAAAAGCTTAACCCAATCATAAGATAGAAAAACCCTTTATGAAGTCATCAAAAAAACAAATTGTAGTTCAGTGCAACGTATTTATGTATGAAACAGCCCTTTAGTAAAAAAATAAATAAATAAATAAAATAAAAACAAAATTCTCTAGACACTTAATGACATATTATGGTGCCAAAAGCTATCTTTCGCTGTGACTGACCAGACGATGTGCGTACATGAATGCCATCATTCGCTTTGAAATGGACACCACACCCTACCTCGGCTTGACCTCTTTCCGAAGGTGACTGATATGTGGATAAAAATTAACTCTTAGGCCCCTTATCAAAATGGTCGCCCCAGTCATTTCCATAGTAATTAATTTTGCGAATGAACATGCTTATAAAGATGCATAAATTTCAAGATTGGTTATTCCTAAAATATTCCTTGAGGATGAAATAGGGCTTGATGCTTTAACTCAATTTAATTTTAATAATTATATTGAGGTTTTCAGCTCTCGTTTTTGAAATATGAGAACATGTAGTGAAGGAATCATATTTTTTTAAAAAATAATTATAATTTAAGCTTCTACTTCTGTATGGAGCACTGTTTTTTAAAAATAAAAACAAAAATACTAAAGAACTCCAGATTATTTACCTAACGTGTTCTTTTCCTATTTTTCACATATCTACACATATATATATATATATATATATATATATATATATATATATATATATATATATATATATATTACCAGTATCTCTCAGTCTCTCTCTCTCTCTATATATATATAGGTAGATAGGTAGATAGATAGATATACTCTCTCTCTCTCTCTCTCTCTCTCTCTCTCTCTCTCACACACACACACACACCTACACACTTATCACTCTATCATTCTGTATATATATTGTGTTATATAAAACTTTATTTTGGATATATTACGTCTTTGGGTATTTTCTTTCAATCCTTACACAAGGTCATTAGGATCTATGGTAGAAAAGAACATTTTCATAAAATAATGCCAATCACAAACCATAAATTCAACTACATCAGAGGTTATTTCCAACACAAATGCATATCCACATGCATGCCATATTAAAACATTCCACAAGTTTATTTTCTACCCAGTAACAGGCACTATTACAAATATTCCAAAAATATTACACAATACAACACATACTGTTTAAATTAAAGTATCTATTGGTTAAAAATTAACATCACTATGTGAAATATTTGACTAATCAGATAAAACTAAGACCCTATTTTCTTGAGACTACTTTCAGGAAAAATCTCTCATAAAAATCTGTAGATTTTGACTTTCAGAACTGAGATGTGATAGTTTCCAAACTGAAGAGAAGATGGGACTACATACCTTTTTCAGTCCCTAAACACATGGGGAAAGAAAAAGATGTCGGTGACTTCAAATGAACAATCTCCAACAACAACAACAACAACAACAAAGACTCTCAGTAAAACTTCACGAATGATAAAAAACTTTTCTCAACCTCAGATTTTTACTGTGGGCCAAATACAAAAAGTTTTTTTCTAAACAAAATGTTATATCTCGTGCAAGATATAATAAACAAAGTAACCCGAGTGTTGGTTTTCAATAATAGGTTTATAATCGGATGTAGGTGTGTCAAATACAGAGACAGAGTCGGGAGTATGCTTGTCGTGTCCACTAAAATATCAACTACAATATTTATAAACCAATCACACTTAAGAAAACACTTACATCTTAAAACACACCAATAAAATCATAGATTACAAATCAGAATGTTTGTTGTATTAGTCATCATCATTTTTAGGTAAATACCGACCAAATATCGTACGGACGTAGTAGAAGACATACCACGTGACTTCTTAGGGCCAATTAGAAATAAATAAATAATTTAATTCTGGAGCCGATATTGTTCGGAAAAGTGTATAAAAAACATACGAAATCCGTTCCCAAAACAATATACACGCGGCTGCCAGCAAGCTACACACACCTTTTCGCCGATGACCTTCATGACCTCATGTCAAAAAACGACAGCGTTGACAAACTCCAGACCACGGCAACACCGCCAAAAAGTAAGAAACAATTCGTATCTCTAGTATCCGTTTTTACTATGAATCACGCACACACATGTTGACTTTTTCATACAAAACACACATCACAACATTTCATTGTTTCTCACACGCGTACACAAAGACAGTTTATATTTTATTTCAGAACTTTATCAACCCAAACAAAAGACAGTACTTTCCAACTTTTTGTATTCCTATCGTTATATTAAATCAATGTTTATTTGTTGAAACTACTTCGTCTTTTCTACTGAATTTTATTCCTTCAATGAAAAGCGTTTTGATTATTCTAGACGGCCAAATTACGAGCGACCCTGTAACGATATTTTATTAACGTATTGAATCCCGACACTCCAAATTTTAATATTCAACGAAAAACCGAGTAGAAGGATTCCTACATGCTAACCTCAATAGGTGTTAACAAACGAAGACTTTTGACTGTCCGCTGTGGTCGTACTTAATCGGCAACCAGTCCGTCCATTATCGTGAATGGGGAAGTTGGGTTATATAATCATAACACAAAATGTCTTTTGTAAACTATAGATTTTTCTGTGTACCAACTACCCAAAGACTTTAACTCAACTAAAGACTATTTTTACTATTTTACAACTCTTTTTGAATTAATGTCTGTAAATACAAATGGTTTATTTAACAGGCATACCCATGATTTTTTTTTTATTCTAATCATTGTTTGGAATTTGGATGTTTGGATTTTTAATATGAAAAACGTGGACAACTGAATTTCTTACTTTCAGCTTCATCATAACCTGCAACCTCATTTCAGTTACAATATTGACTTTCAGTAAGTTAGATTCATCATGTGTACTAAGATTATACAAAAGGAAGATTCCTGCAACAAAAAGTGAAAAATAGAAAAAAAAGTCCTTATATGTTTTTAAAAGTGATTTTTTAACAGTATTTTTAGAGGAAGATTTTTCATGCCTATAAGACGTTTTGAATTGGTAAAATTATTTATAAAATTGGAAGTTTTTATAGGAACTATAATAGGAACTACAAAGAAACTGTTACTAATTAAAAGAGAAAACTGAAATTTTGGGGACACAATGAAAAAAGAAGGCTTGGAGAATTTAACACTCATATGACACATCAAGGGTATGAGAAGTAGTGGAAAGTACGAGGTAATACATTTGTCAAGTACCAAAAAGGTAAAAGAGGTTATAAAGGAATAAGTATTGCTCAGTGGGTTCAAACATTGACTGAAGAAGAAATGTGGTACTTATCTCCGCTTTGTTTCAGTGTGGAAAACTTGAACCAAGGGAGACTACTCTGAATGAAAAGCTTTCTATCAAGGGAGATTATTCAAACAAACTGTTTTAAAAATGGCGGTAATCTAAAGCAACATGGTATCGTGAGACAAATATTGACAGAATGAATGACGACGTCTTAGTCGCAAAACAATGGAAACTATTTTGTAACTTCAGCGTAAAGCATCAACCAGTTGGTTAACAAGTAGTTGATGCTGCTTTATTTCTGCAAATCAAGAAACAACCTAGATTTACATGGAACGAACGAAAAAACAAGCGAAGAAATGAAAGTAAATAGACAAGTTGTAAATGTTACTTTTGAACAGGTATGGCTTATTGTAAATCGGTTAAGACGGAATCATATGCATTTAATCCCTTTTAAAAATTCGATCTAATAGTCCATTTAAAATATAAATAATATAAAAGACATTTTTATGGTATCGTAGTTAACAACAGATGTAAATTGTTTTTTTGTTTTTTTTAAAGTGATTTGAATCAAACAAAAATAAATTTTTTGTCGTCAGTGAAAATATGACGGTAGAATTTTTAAACTGATTCTTTTTCATATACTCGGTTTTTGTGGAATGTGTTTTCGAAGTTAGAATTACGGAAATGGATTTCACACTTTTGGAGTTGTTAAAAAACTATAAAGAGACTAATGATGTTAGCCAACTTAGTTTTGCTCTGGTTCATATTGCCAAATCCTTGTACGATGTGGACACGATATCCCGTCAACTGGCTGGCAAGGGGGCTTCTGGTTGCCACTTCCTACTTAAAATTACCTCCCAAATTCTTGATGAATATAAATTCAACCACCACCATCCAACAGAGGGGAAAGAAATAAATTCCCGTGAGGCATTTATCTACTGGTTTTTAGCACAAATGCTACGTTTGTTAAGTCACCCTGGCTGCACAGAACTCCACGACAAATGTATCAGTCTGTTGGTACAATTCCTGAAAAGTATGAAACTGAACGAACCATACCTGTTCAAGCGAAGCATTGAAAAACTTATTTACTGTTCTGGACAACTGATTATGATTAGTGAAAACCTGCAAAGCAATGTTGACCCATTTGGAGTTACATCTTCGCTTGAAATTTTTAATACAAACATGGAATTGGTGTGTCAGTGCCTTCCAGAATCACAGAGAAAAACAGAGATAATGCCAGCTACAATAGAAATTGGAATGAATGCATGTGAGATGCTGCAACTTAATATTACTGAAATTATCTTGCAGATAATGCATTACATGCCTGGAGACTGGGCAGTACCTTCGGTGGCCATTTTGTGGGGTAGTTTGACAACTCAGGTTGAAAACTGTGATATACCCCTTAAAGAAGTTTCATTGAAAGTTATTGCTAACCTTCTGTCATCTTATGGCCTGCCTGGTCCTGACTTGCTTGAGTATTTTGTAGCTGTTTTTGTTGCTATTCCTTCAATGCTGTATTCAGAGAACACAGATGTAAGTGATGGGGAAAGAGATATGCTAGAAAATGCTAGCCACATACTTATACAAACTGTTGTTGATGCAGATTCTCGGAGTTTTGGCACACATTTTGATTGTAACAAACTGGAACTTATTCTGATGAAATTTTCTGCAGCCATTAATTTGCCAGGATGGATAAGGAATTTGCGTCACGAAGAACCAAAAGCAATTATTGGAAGTGTTAGCAAACTTCTTAGCCATGTTCTTCTGAAGCTAAACAAGATATCCAATGTGTTTGGACCAATACATCGGCCGCTTATTTTGGCTTTGCAAGAAACTTTCTGCTTTATGGTCAGCACAACAAGTAATAGCCAGTTTCTGGTTCAAAATCTGTCGACTTTAATCCTGTGGGAACTGCAAGAATTCTTGAATAATTGTCCTGACAATTCTGAGGAAATGCAGAGAAAACTAAAAAAATCCTACATGCAATCCAAAAAAAGAAAAATCTATTTGAAAGGGAAACCAATTCTTCAAGAAGATAAAAGCCAACTCTTCAAGAAGATGAAACAGAAACTACAAGACACACTTCAATTTTTAAATTCTTTGCAGTCTTGTGAAGAGGCAGAGAAAATTCTGTGGTCATTAACAGGTATTCAGGTTATCATTGAGATGTCTGTTTTACTTTTTCATTCCTGGGAAGATTTGATAGAAAAAGAGAAGGCTGGTCAAGAATACAAAACTAGTAGCATAACATCTTTAAAATTTATTGAGTGGATCACAGAAAAAGAACTGTCAGAAATCTCTTCCTCTTGGAGACAGTTCTTGGTCATCTCTTCCTTTGCCCCTGATTCTGAAAGTAAGAGATCTTTATTCAATCAAGGGATGAAAATTATCGCAAGATCTGTTGCTGCCTTACAGATTTTGACTTCTTCAACAGAGTTAATACCTGAATGCCAAATGGGGTTTGCAGCAATACTTTCTCTCCCTTGGCTACCAGGTGAGTCCTCATGGGGAGACCTGCATGTGTCTAATGCAAAAGGCTATGCTGAAGTAGCAAACAAACTACACTCTTTTGTTGATGTATCTACCAGCTGCTTATTGGTCAGGGTTTTGTCTTTTATTCCAAAGGAGATCTGCAGCCAGTGGCGATGTCGTGTTTTCACCTTGGTATTATCCGAGTACAAAGAGAGTGAACTCACTTCTGAAGCTATTTCTTCCTTACCAATTCTTTTAAACCAGGTCGGTAATAACTACAATTACCTTGTAAATGACTGTGTTATCCCTCTCTTAAAGATAAACAAACCTGATATTCATGACTGTCTGGCAAAAACATTTGGAATGTTTGCCTGCGTTATGGCTCGTCAAACTGCCTTAGCAAGAATTACTCTGTCTTGCTTGAACCATTCTGAGAAGGAAAATATTCTGTCGAGCTTCAGACTGAATTGCAGCAAATGTGACAATGCTACCAACCATGATGCAGAGACGACTTTTTCAGTCAAACTGACCCTGTGTGAGAATCCAAAACTTTTTTGGCCCTTTTTCCAGCTGTTGGAAGAACAAAATGCATCAACACAGAAACTTTTCTGCCTCAGTTTAAAGCGTGTGTTCTGTCATATTGAACTGCGGATAACTGAAGAATGGGGATCATCTATGCTGAATTCTGCTTTTTGTCTTGTTAACAATCCTGATCGCCATATCACCATCTTGTTCAGTGACTGCCTTAAAAATTTGATAGAGAACTCTGGTAACAGCATTGCAGAAATTGTCTTCAATAAACTCCAAGATGCATTAAAGGATTCAAAGCTGAAGAAAACTGTCCGTTTGCAAAGTTCCATAATCATGACGTTGGGTATTCTTGGAAGATCTTTGGAGGGCGATCTTCTCTTGAATGTGGTGCTTATTCTATTGGAGAATACATTGTCCGATATTCCACTGATAAGTGCTGTTGCTTATACACAATTACAGAACTTGTCCAAGATAAGAAAAACTGGGCCCAAACCTTTTAATATCTTTTTAAACTACCGCCAGCCAATATGTAAATTCTTGGTAAGCATAATGCATGATGTACCCCTCCAAGGGGCTGGAAAAAAACCAGAGCAGATGTTGAGAGAAGTTAGCAATGTTTTTGAGCATGCAGACATCAGAGCATTTCTGCATAGTACTGAACGTTTTTTATTGCCTCAATTGGTGGCTATGGCTACTCCCAAAGCCTCAACATTAATCAAACTTCTTGCCAATTACCTCCAGGTACCAAGCCGTATGAAGCTACTGATTTCCTGTACCAAATATGTCTTTTCATACCTGATGAGACACCACAGCAGACGAGAAATTGAGAAAGCCCTTCAGTTTCATCTTGCCGAAACTGAGATTGAGCTGAGCAACCTCCTGCGTATTGATTTTCAGCGTGTGCACAATGAACTTCTGTTACATTTAAGTGCCAGCTACACAAAAGTGTTCAATGGCCTCAAGCTGCTAAGCACATATGACGAACACTATAAGGGAAACATCGAATCGACTGAAGATATGGCAGATTATTTGCAGCCACGCTTGCTTGGCGTTCTAGCATTTTTCGACTCCCAACTTCTCATTTCAAGTATCCCAGTAGAAGAGAAAAAACTCACATTGAAAAGTTTGACGTCCATCATCCAGCTCATGGGCCCCAAACATGTTACATTTGTTCGTTATAAAATCATGAACACACTCCGAATCGGTCTACGTTTTAAAGAGAACGGATTTCCAGAAATCTCCTGCTGTGCTTGGAATGCCTTCGTAAGACATGTCGAACTCCCTGCCCTCGGAGATATGCTGTCTCCAATTTCTGCAACGTTACTACCTCTCATCCAGCAGCTACCTGCCCAGTCAGCTGAGATTTTCCAGTTTCTCTTTGTAGAAAATAAAGAAGCCCTTTGCAGCCACTTCCATGAGATCTATTATTTGCCAGACATTCCAGAATTGTCAAATGTCCAGTTTTGGCTGAAGCAATATGCTAGTGACCTCTCGAGCCAGTCAGATCTCAAGACAAAGATTTCCCACTCCCTTCGTGGAGTGGCACATGAGAGTTTAGATGTTCAGATTCATGCCTTGTCTAAACTGAAAAACTTGCTTCATACCAGCCACCTACAGCTGCACCAATATATGCTTGATAGTGAAAATGCTGATGCAATTGTATCACAGTTGATATCTGTACTTCTGTCAGTCTGCAGGGTGCCTGACCAGAAGATCCGTTGTCTTGCTGGTGAATGCTTAGGAGAAGTTGGTGCCATTGATCCAGGAAGGCTAGAACTCATGTCAAATAATCCCAAAGAAGAAATGGCAAAATTCCAAGCAAGTACTGAAGATGATAATTTTGTTTTTGGTCTTATAAATGAAATAATCCGTGCATTTCTTGCATCTACAGAGACTAGAGTTCAGGACTGTGCCTCTCTGGCTCTCCAAGACTTGCTTCAGATCTACAGCATCAGTGATAAGGGTGATGAAAAGGAAGGTCAAGGCTCTAAACTCTGGAAACGATTTCCTGAACATGTCCAAGAAATCCTTCAACCACTTCTTAGTTCTAAATATGTGTCTTCCTCTGTGTGTACATGGGAAAATCTGCAGAAGCCAATTTATGGTAGTGCCAAGGGATCGAAATACAAAGACTGGATTAGCACTTGGACTGCCTATCTTTCATCTCGGGTCAGTCAGGATCGTCCATTTAAAGTCTTTCAGGCATGCAGTCCGATTGCCCGCCATGATACCTCAATTGCTCTTTATGTCTTGCCACATATAATCCTGCAAGTTCTCCTTGATGGGGCTGAACCAGACCTACAAGACCTGCACAGTGAAATCATGGAAGTACTGAACCAAGTTCGGAAGTCGGACACACGTCAAGGAAGCGTAGCTGATTTTCGACACATGAGTGCCCAGACTATCTTTTCAGTACTTGACTACCTTACCAAGTGGAGAACAAATCGAGCTCAAGTGAAAGCGTCAGAAATGCCATCTTCAAAAGAACCAGTCTACCTGAAAGACAAAGGTTATAATACAATAAATATATTTCTGAAACAAATTCCTCAAGATATCCTAGCCGAAGCCTGTTTCAATTGTGATGCTTATACACGTGCACTAATGCATTTTGAACAATTCATTCGCAACAAAGATCGTAACATCCAGGATCATTTGGATTTTCTGCAGCGGTTGTATGTTGCTATGGATGAACCTGATGGGGTTGCAGGCGTGGCTGCTATCCGACAAGCTCAGCCAACTCTGGTGCAGCAGATTCTAGCCCATCAAAGTGTGGGACAGTATCAGGATGCCGAAGCTTGTTATGAGAGGGCCGTCCAGTTGGAGCCAAATGAGATCAGTCATCACCACGGTTGGTTAAGAAGCTTAATAGAACTTGGCCAACTAAATAAAGCTTTGATGCATGCCGATGGCGTTCTGGCCAATAAACCTGCTTGGACATCTCAGCTCAACTCTTACCGAGTTGAAGCTGCCTCAAAGCTTGGTGATTGGGACAAACTTGAATCTCATGTGAAATTAGAGAAAGATAACCGGAATTGGGCTGTGGGTCTTGGAAAGATTCTGCTGGCTATTCGAGATGGCAAAGAAGACATGGTAAAAAGACATCTAAATAACGTCCGCAGCGAACTGATGGGTCCTTTGTCAGCAGCCACAATGGAAAGTGGCTCGTATCTGCGAGGCTATGAATACATTGTCAGGTTACACATGCTAAATGAAATTGAGCAGGTGCAAAAAGTTCTTTTCAACTTTTCCACTAATGCAGAAAAAATGGATTGCGGAGGAGAATCAGATAAAATGAACCTTGAAGACCTTCTCAACCAGTGGGATGCACGACTGAAGTTCATGCAGCCTTCTTTCCGTATCCAGGAACCTATTTTGACATTTAGAAGAACTCTTCTGACCCTGATACCAAATAATGATCAACTGAAGGAACAGATTGGTAAATGGCTACTAAGCACGGCTATGGTTGCTCGAGAGGCTGGTTATTTGCAAACAGCATATGGGTCTCTCATCCAAGCTGCTTCATATAATCTACCTGAGTTCTGTTTAGAAAAAGCGAAATGGTTCTGGGGAAAAGGACAGAATGATCAAGCTTTGTCCTGTCTTCAAAAAGGAATGGCAGAACATTTCCCCGAACAACTGAAAAAGCAGAACACAAAGGCTGCCAAAGAGAAATTATTTACCTATGCACAAGCTCAGCTTCTTTATGCACGATACTGCGATGAAACCTCCAGCATGGACAGCAACACTATTCTTCGGCTGTACAAGGAGGTCACCACTATATGTCGCGAGTGGGAGGATGGCTATTTCTCCCTTGCCAAATACTATGACAAAATGAAGAACAGTATTCTCGATGATGGTGACAACACGCTAAAACAAGGGGAATTCATTATTTACGTTGTGAAATACTACAGCGTCTCTCTTCAGTATGGTAATCAATATATATATCAATCACTGCCAAGATTACTAAGCCTTTGGCTGGACTATGGTAGCACAGTGGTTCAGTCTGCTCAGAGGTTACCACCTCAGAGACCCATCCTACAGAGTCTTAACAGTGTAATCGACCAACTCAGTCGGAAACTGGCACCATACCAGCTGTTTACTGCATTTCCTCAATTAATTTCTCGTATCTGTCATGCTAATTCTGATGTCTTTATGCAACTTGTAAAAATCATTGCCAAGTTGCTGTATTCTTTTCCAGCTCAGGCAATGTGGATGCTTATGGCTGTATCTAAGTCGTCTTATCCCAAACGTGTACAACGGTGTCAGGAAATATTCGAGCAAGCTAAACTCATGAACGAAGAACTTGGAAAGTTTTTAATGGATGCCACTAAACTAACCGAACGTTTACTGGAATTATCTGAGCGACATTGTACAAACATCCAACCCTTGAGCCTATCACAGCATTTTAAACCCCTCAAGAGACTTTTAGATGATAGTAACTTCAGCCGAATTATTGTACCCTTGCAGTCATCAATGACAGTCACATTACCCATGACTAGTACAGGCAACAAGGCTGATCATAACCCTTTCCCCAGTGACCCTGTCTACATCAACACCTTTGAGGACACAATTGAAATTTTACCATCACTACAAAAGCCTAAAAAGATCACTATTAGAGGAAGTGATGGACATTTGTATGTGATGATGTGCAAACCAAAGGATGATCTTCGGAAAGACTGTCGTCTGATGGAATTCAACACAATTGTTAATAAGTTTCTTCGCAAAGATCCAGAGGCCCGTAAACGCCAGCTGTTGATCCGTACATATACGGTGATCCCGTTAAATGAAGAATGTGGGATCATAGAATGGGTAAATAACACAAGTGGACTGCAGCATATTCTGCGTAAGCTGTACCGTGAGAAAGGCCTTCAGATCAGTAACCGAGAACTGCGATCATACATTCCATCCCTACAGGCTCCAATTGAACGCAAACTGGAACTCTTCAGGCAGTTACTGTCACTTCATCCTTGTGTCTTCCATGAATGGTTTCTACGGACCTTTCCAGATCCCACTGCTTGGTATAATGCAAGGCTAGCTTATGCCCGCACATCAGCAGTTATGAATATGGTTGGTTACATGCTTGGTCTTGGAGACCGACATGGAGAGAATATTCTTATGGATTCTACGACTGGGGATTGTGTTCACGTTGACTTCAACTGCCTTTTCAACAAGGGAGAGACATTTGAGTGGCCAGAACGCGTTCCTTTCCGTTTCACAAACAACATGATTGGAGCTATGGGTCCTATGGGTTATGAAGGGATTTTCCGTCAGGCATGTGAAGTGACTCTGCGAGTCTTGCGCAACCAAATGGACCCTCTCATGAGCATCCTGAAACCCTTTATTTACGATCCATTAGTTGAATGGCAGAAGACCAATAAAATGCAGCGCTCACATCAGGTAAATTCTGGAGAGATAACAAATGAACAAGCACTCACCCATGTACAAATGATTGAGCATCGCATGCGAGGAATTCTTGCGTCAAAGACTAAACCGCGAGGACTTCCACTCTCTGTTGAGGGACAAGTCAACAATCTTATTCAAGAAGCTACCAGTGAGACTCTCCTCTGTCAAATGTATATTGGTTGGGCAGCTTATCTATAAAAGTAACATTTACCTTTGTAATATATTGTTAAAACTAGTATCTTCATCTTTATTGTTTTTAATGTTTTGGCCTATTCTTCTGCTTTTTCCAGTAATGTGTTACATTCATCTTTTTCATCTCTTCGGAAAGAATGCCAGGGTTTAACATATGTGAGAGAACTTTTGACCATTAGTGGAGATCAAATTCAGTTTCATAAATTAGTTTTATGCTGATCCCTGATACAAGAAGCCTTAATGAGATCACAAAACTGAATGAGAAAATTTTGTACTTAAGAGACTTCAGCTTATGAGAGTCCTTAATAAGCAAAAATAGTCGTAAACAATAAAGATGGAAGTACTAATAATAAAATATATAGGAATAATGAAAATACATACTCTTAGTAAACAGTTACTTTTGTTAGTGTACATAATTAGGTTGTAGCACATGAAATGTTAGTTTTTTTTTTCCTTTGTTAATAATTTTTTCATTCTAAGTAAGGCAATAAAGCCACTAAGGTACAAGTGGTTACTGAGAGTGAAAGAGTCTAAGAAAAACATTATTAAGGAATGAACAAAAAAAGAACAGTTTTCCAGCAGATAAAAGAAGATGATTATCATTGCATTTCAATTTTTGAAGATCAATGTTGACTGAAAGACAAGATGCTGGAGGAGTTCCACAAATGAGAAATGCAAGAGAAGAAACTTAGCATAGAATTTACATTTACATGAAACATTTCCAATATAAAAGGATTGCAGAGAAAAGTAAAATGCTGTTTTTGGTCTGTTTGGAAATAATCCAGCCATTTATTATTTGAAAAATATTTCCTACCAATAATAACTAAAGTACTCTCCTTGTCACCACATCCACCTGTAATGTTAGTAACATCTGATGAGAATCTGTCTATATTTCTGAGATGAGGTATTATGTACACTATTTACATTATTTGGACTATTGTCCTCATCTTTGTCGCCATATTTATTACAACGTTTCGACTGTTGTACACTCCGGCCTTCTTCAGGTGGTTGGAATGTCGAACTGAACCCTTTATTTCGCTCACTGGGGTAGACTGTCCTAGTTCCACGTGCCATGTTTAATGGATGCCAGTTATCAGTTATCTCCTGTTAATTCCCCTCTCCAAGTTCTCCACTGTCTTAACTGGGTATTGAACTCACACTCTTTGCGTCCTGTCACTGGATCTAACCAACACCTTTATCCACAGTGCCAGGTGACCTTGAGGACCCTTTATCCACTACGCCATATGTCCTTGAGGACACATTACACAGTGAATAAAGGCATTGGTTAGATCCAGTGACAGGACCCAAAGAGTGTGAGTTCAATACTCGGTTAAGGCAGTGGAGAACTTGGAGAGGGGAATTAACAGGAGATAACTGATAACTGACATCCATTAGACATGACATGTGGAACTAGGGACAGTCTACCCTAGTAAGCGAAATAAAGGGTTCAGTTTGACATTCCAACCACCTGAAGAAGGCCGGAGTGTACAACGGTCGGAGCATTGTGATAAATATAGCGACAAGGATGAGGACAATAGTCCAAATAATGTAACTAGTGTATCTGATGAGAATATGAGACTAAATTTTCTATACATAAAATAATTGTTTATTAACTTCTGGACTCCATTAAATTTATTTAACTGAATTAAGGATATGTGGTTTAGAGTCATTTTGAACATTTTGTCTTTCTCTTGAGAGGACGTGAGGAATTCTGCTTCTCTCCTCGTAAGTTAGGCATTTATATAACTTCCTGTTATATGGTTATCATATATGTGTGTATCCTAAGTTCAGCTGAGTTCACTTCCTTGTTTATGTTGGTACGCCCCACTACCACCAACATCTTTTAAGGCCAGATTGTGCACTTGCTGGCTTTGAGATCACCTTCTAGGTCAACCTTTGGTGCTCATTTAACTTTCTTTGGTGACAACGAGTAAAAAAAACTTACTTTGATATCTCTGAGGGTGAACCCAGTACTATTAGAGTCACCACATATCAACTCTTTTTATATCGAGGTACCTGATGGACATTAAATTTGATCCAAACCGCTGATCTTTCCTGGGTTGAATCACATTTATCTTGGCATAATTATTAATTTTCAAAATAGTGACATTCCATGTGCTACAGTGTGATATATATACTGAAAATTATTGTCACACTAATTAATCAGAAATGTCATGATTAATGTCATTTTTTTTGTTTCTTTTGTTTGTGTTTTCTTTGATTAATTTGTTTTCATACTCTCTCATCCTTATTTATGTTGTCATGGAAATTTCATTATTGTTTAAAGGATCATCTGCTATCTTAGGCATAGAATCTGATAAATCAGATTCTGATAGTTTTTTTATCCACTTCTTTTTCTTTATTGTTGGTAAATATATTACTGGTTAATCAGTGCAGCCTAAAACTGCATGAAATGTTGGAATTGACAGGAAAAACTAAAATGCATTCCTTGAGATATTCAAAATAGTAAGACACTTTCCAGATGGTCCTTGTATTTTAAATAAAAAGAATGTTCAGTTAATTGAAATATGAACAGAATTTTCATAAAAAAAATTGATTTTTTTTGTCCACAAGATACATTTAAAAAATGTGTTATTAAGGTTGCCACTAAACAGATCTCAAAGTGATGCAGTTTCGATTTTCTATAAATTCATGTACAATCCATTTGTTCAATTATTTCACTTTTACTGCAAAATGTTGAAAAGGTTCAAGTTTTGCTGAAAGAAGTTGAATTATTCTAATAGAATTGTTTCCATATTTATTGTATTTTTTGTTTAATGGCATTGTGGTTCTGGGCCAATAACGTAACCTTCTCCATTTCTCACTGAATTTGGAACCAGCTGTGGCAACTGCTAACCTGTAGTTTTCTCTGTCAGATTAACCTTTAAGGCAATCTATTTACGGAGGTCTCCAATTGTCCTGCTATTTACTCAGTGTGGAGTGGAGTGGATTTATGCCTTTTCAAGTTAATGTAAGCACCTTGAGCTAAAAGTCAAACAAACTTTGTTTAGATTCTGCTTTACATGCCATTATACCAGTAACCTTTACACTTTTCTGCAACTTAGATTTATTAGATTATTTGAAACAACCATTACCACCACCCAATAACCATCAGGCTGACCTTATTACCCATAATGCAACACTGACCAGCATATAGTCAAGCCAAAACACAACCCACATGGACTGAAGATGGCACTGAAGCATAAAACAGACTGTTGCCGCTTGGTGTTGACCTCAATGTCCACTTTTATATTTACATAGGCTCTATCTCTGATATTGAGTACTTTTACCCATAAATATAGCACACAATATTTTTTATCATTTAAATATCTACCTATATATATATATATATATATATATATATATATATATATATATATATATATATATATATAGTTTGAAGGCATGTTATATTGAAAGTGCTTGATATCAGAGATAGCATATGTAAATATAAATTTCTACATGAAACAAACTGTCACTGCTGGGTATTGACCTCAATGTCCACCTTTTTTTATTTATATATATATATATATATACACACACACACACACATATACATATACACACACACACATATATATATATATATATACACACACATATATATATATATATATATATATATATATACATATATATATATATATATATATATATATATATATATATATATATATATATATGAGAGAGAGATACACACATTGCAAATAAGTAAAAATATGAAAATAACAATAGCAAATTAACAAAATAGTTCTGGCCCACTTATTATACACTTACCATGTATTTTAATTCAAAGGTTGTTAAAGCAAATTAGCAGTAACTGTAACCTTCCAATAATTTTTATAAAAATGTCAGGTTAAAAAATTTAGACAACCAGACTTCTACCTGTATTTGATTAACAAATGATAGCTGACGTTGTTAATATTTTGGATTTTAAAAAAATACATTTATTAACATTAAAATATTAACAAAACCATCTGCAGCTCTTTATTGTTAATGAAATATTAATTACCTTCAAGTTTAAGCATGTTTTTTTTTTTTTTTTTTTTATAAATCAATGGTTCCTGTACAGTCACCAAAGTTAAGTAACATTGAGCCTGGTCTGTACCTAGATGGGTAACCACTTGGGAATACCAGGTTCTATAAGCTTGGATCTGTGGGTGGTGGTAATTTTTTAAATTGTCCCCAAAAGTAGTTGTTTTATACTTTAAATAAGAGGAAATTATTATACATGGTTAAAAAAAAAGAGTGACGTGATTTTTTATTAGAAATTTTGTTATGACAAAAAAAAAGAATAAAAAAAAATTACTCTCATCAATGTATCCTCCTTTTGCCTTGATCACTGCAGCACAAAATTTTGGCGTTCATTGCAAAAATTTCTCAAAGTATAAGTTTGATAATTGATTCCATTTTTTTTTTTTTTCAATGACTCTAAGAGCTGTTTTTCTTTCTTTCTTTTCTTTTTTTTTTTTTTTTTTTTGCACACTTCTGTCAAGTTCATCCCATGCTAATTCTGGGGTGACTTCAAACTTTTGGAATGTAGTGTGTGTGTGTGAGAGAGAGAGAGAGTGAGGAGTGAGTGAGTGAGTGAGTGAAATAAGCTTTGGAGAAAAGGTATGTAAAAAAAAAATGAAAATACTTTTGATACACCCAAATATATAATGATAATAATATAGTGGAAACATTGATAGTCATTAAATGTGCACAGGAAATAAGCTTTGGAGTAAAGGTCTGTAAAAACCAAATATATATTGGTATACCTTAATATTTTATTTTTTGAAACAATTTTGGGGTAAACTTGTTTATTTATTTTGCTATTTTGTTTTCATACTTATCTAAGTCTGGCATAAGGTTATATATTTGCTGCTTATATTGTTATTCAGAAGAAAGATCTTTTTTGTTTATATTTTTGTATTTTGATAAAATAAAACAATTTGCTAACCTCCCTTTGCTCTTTATTTATTGTTTGTGGATTGTTGAGTAATTACCAGCAACCTGGTCTCACTGTTAAGTAATGAGAAATTCAGGTGATATAGTAACACAAAACATGCTCTTAGTAGTCTCTCTTTCCAGACTGGTGAGGTCCTAAATAGAAAAGTGTATCTTAAAATAAATCAAACTGAGCAAGTGAAGCCATTGCTGAAAACACTTTCTGTTCCTTATCTCTCTCTCTCTCTCTCTCCATCCCTTCATATGAAACTAGTGGTACCCATGAAAATTTCACAGTTTTCTCATTTTTAATTTTCTGATGAATTATACTTCTTAATTCAATGATTCAATATATTCCTACACACTTATCAAATATGCACTTGGAAATTCCAGTATTATATTGTTAAATATTTTAACAACTTTCACAAACTATGAAAAACAATTGTTTTTATTATTTTATATCCTATTGTTCACAATTATCTCTAACACTTAATTTCATTAATGAAGGATAATTATCAATGAAACTTGAATAATATTGGAAAAGATAAATAGAATTCTAAAGGACAAAAATAATATATGCTGATTTTATCATTACAAACTTTCTTTGTCCTCCCTTTATTTCCCCTCCCTTCTATTACTTTTCTTTTCCCTCCCTTCCATTCCTTTATTTCCCCTCGCTTCTGTTACTTTCTTTCCCCCTCCCTTCTATTCCTTTATTCCCCCTCCCTTCCATTCCTTTCTTTCCCCTTTCCTTCCGTTCCTTTCTTTCCCCTTCCCTTCCCTTCCATTCCTTTCTTTCCTCTTCCCTTCTATTCCTTTATTTCCCCTCCCTTCTATTCCTTTATTTCCCCTCCCTTCTATTCCTTTCTTCCCCTTCCCTTCCATTCCTTTATTTCCTCTCCCTTCTATTACTTTCTTCCCCACCTTCCATTCCTTTAGTTCCTCTCCCTTCTATTACTTTCTATTTCTCTCCATATTTCTTCCATACTTCCATTTCAGTGAAGCAGACATTAAATACTTGATAGCATTTTAAATTCCTTTCCTTTTTTTCTTAATATGTAAGCTTCCTTTTTCTCACTAAAAACAAGTGTCTCATTTATCTTTTTCTGTCTTTCCTCACAATCAAAATGAATGGTCCGTTATTTATCTGAGGCATATAATGTAATTTTTTAATTTATTAGAAATTTTATAAATTAAATATTAAGTTCTTTTGGTTCCAAAATGAGTCTGTAACTGTTATAGTTATTAAAATTAGCATTTTTTCTTACATATGCTATTTTCACTAAAACGGACAACATCTCTGATATCTTTTTTCTCCCAATCAAAATGAAATGAGCCATTGTTTATCTGAGTTAATGATAAGGTGTAACACATGCTAACTTATTAATAAAGGAGTAAGCAGAATTAGGATTTTTTATAAAAGCTTTCCTTTGATGCGGTTGGTTGAAATTCTGTGTTTTTTTTATATTGTAGTCTCTCTTTCTGGATTTGTGAAGTATTCTAAAAAAAACATTAAAGTAGTGAAGTGAATTCCATTAAAAAGCACATTTTGCAAGTGGTACCACTGTTAAAGTCTGTCATCAAGTTTGATGTCCGACAGCAAATACTGGAATTTCATGACTAAGTCAATTTCTTGACAGGAATCATTTTGTATCTTCAGAAAATGGAAATGTCCAACCCAAAACCTTCTAGAAAAAAGTTTGCTTCATGTCTTGAATTTAATTTTGTCAAATGTCCCCAAAGAAAATCTAAAAGTTCTAATACTTTAAAAAAAAAAAAAAATCACATCACATTTGAGTGGATTATACTAAGTAGATATTTTTTATATTTTACTCTCTGTAGAATGCCACAAATTATCTCATTTGTTAAATAATTTATGATTTTGATCAGAACCTAAAATAGATGGGCATCCAGTTACATTTTAGACCAAGAACAAGTCTCTCTTTTAACTTTTAATTCTTGGTAGCAAAGATTTCACAAGATCAGTGGCAATAACAAAGGTTATAATTTTAGCTATTTCTGAACTAAATGTGTCACTTTTATGGTTGTTATAAAACACAAAATATCTACTTGCTAGCAAAGATTTTAATTTTTTAAATATATATAGTTTACATTTGTAAAAACAATATGCTGGAATTTGTCTTTCTCTCTGCCAAAGCGCCGATGACCTGATACCAAATCAGTCGGGTTTCAGTCCTGGCTTGAAACATTCAGTTGTCTAGTCACACTGATAAGCTGTGATGCAGCAAAACAGGTCCTGTATGCGAATGACACAGACACACACACACACACACACATATATATAAGAGCCAGAAACATCTAACTAGGTTTCACCTAAATGGATCTACCGCCCTAGTGTATTGAGCACTCTACGTTTTAGCTTTATTACTCGCTTGAGTTTTTTTCTTTGGACTAAAAACTTAAGGCACAGACCAATTTATTTTGCCCTTTTCGGATGTTCCTAGTTCTTTTTTTTTCCCATTTTTATTACTTGGGTACCAGTTTGTTTTGATTGACTTACAAGTTTGCTATCCAAGGTTTTTTCCCACCGAGTATTACTTGTAGTATAATAATTATATATATATCAGCTTGGATTGAGCAATTGGAGAACTGAGTTTGAATTCCATTCGAATCCATTACATTCACTTACATGCTAATACCTTTGGGAAAGGTATGAATCCTCCTCTTCTCCCTCCATCTATAGGTAAACAGCAGGACAGATTGGGTTCTATAGCCTTGGATGGCAACTGGTCTAAAAGAAGGACAACTCTGAATTCAAAGCCTGCGGAGGGTCATTTGGGTACCTTGTGGCACATAGTGCACCAGGACTCTGTATTCGGCCCTTCAAAAAGTGTGGATGGTCCTGCACGAAACCTTCACAACTATAATCAATTCTCGTGCTGTTGTCGGGCTGTCAGTTTCCTGGGAACTTGAAAGTCGAGTATACACACACACACACACATTATACAGCTGTGTTCTAGGCTTAGGGATGAAATCAGGCAAAATATGAATGATTGCTTTGTGTTTTTAGATTTATTTTATCAACTGTATGTTTATAGCAACAACAAAAAAAAAGTAAAAGAAAAAAACATCAAAATTTTTATATTACATTCAATAATTTATGATACAAAAACTACACTCAGAAATATAGCTGAAAAATTGATCTGGTAGGGGGTTAAGGGAGATAATTCAATTTGCAGGATTGATCTAATAAGGGTTTCATCAATTGTTTTATTTACAATACTTAATAAATTGTTCGTCATTATAATACTTGCATAAAAGTCTGAGGGAAACGATATTTTTAAAAAATTAAAGTCATTTTTTCCATTTCTTTTTAATGTTTAATTTTATTTATTTTTTTTACTCTTCTTCAGAATTAGTTAACGACCAAAATAAATATTGTAGTTTTAGGGGTTATTTGTACAAATACTCAGTGTGTGTACGCGCGCGTACTGACTGATCACTCGTTGGCAACACATTGAAAGGTAAGATGGAAAAACTACAAAAAATTTGAATAAAATCGTAAATAATATATTGTAACTGTAATATAATGACATTCATCTCAGTTACAGATGACGTCCTTAAACTTTCACCTACTCTACCTACAGTACATGGGAAATTGCCTTATGCTTCTTGTCTGAACCAATTTCTAATCATTCATTTTTTTAAACAAACAGTATCTTCAATTTTTAAACAGTAAATAAAATCAAACAGGTTGATTATAAAATTTAGCCCAGTTTCCCACATAAAGCTTCAAATAAAACTTTTATTATAAAAGCTTCGTAAAGTTTTCCTTTTAGTTTTTATTGGATTATTAAATTAAGAAAAAAAAACAACTTATTAATAATTTGATTTAACAAACGGTGCGCAGTCTCGTTGTAGTTGAAATTTACCACCGGCAGGTTGTCAAACTTATTAGCTAAAAGCCAGAATTTCCTTCTTTTTCTTTTAATACATAGACAACAATGTTGTCTTCTTCATCTCATTCTACTACCCTAATAATATTGGTCTTCTTGTACCAAATACAAACTTAGTAAATATTGAAAGTAGCACTGAAGAACATCCCCCAACAATATACACAGACACACCTCCCGGTTTCATCTCAACCGGAAGTAGTGATCACGTGTTCCGACAAGCACGCACTCTCTGTCAAGGAGGAGGAGACGACGACGACGACGACGACGTTCGAAGTATCAGTCTCAAGGAAAACCTGGAGTCCGCTTTTCTTCCTCCTAAAATGTTGACATGTCAGCCGCGAATCTTTTTTACCAATACGTCAGCCTACGGGCTGGTTAAACCTTTGGGCTAAAATTTTATAGTAAGAAGATTAATTAACTTTCTTTGAAGAAATAATCTCCCTACCTCTACTTACAAAAAAAAAACATGGCATTAATTAATTTTGTTTTTCTTCCTAGATGAATAATTGTTTCTTTTTTTTTTTTCTCACCTTCTTAAAAATTTTTTTTTTTTAAAGGTATCTTATTTTGAATTATATCAAAAAATGCTATATATTTAAAATAAGTTTAATTCTCTGCTCTATCAAAATAGATTTTCGTTATTTTTTCTGAAAACTGAAGAATATTTATATAAAAATTACATTGACTTACTCATCTCAATATTGAACTTAAACTTAACAATGAGATTTAAACAAAAATAGTAATCTCTTCTTAAACGAATAATACATTTTCCTTTTAGTTTTCCAATAAATAAACAGTAAACTAATAAACTATTTTAACTTTTATCTTCCTTCCATCACCAGTTTTGTTTTTTGTGTCATCAACAACAATCTTCTTCGCAATAAAAGACAACAAAATACAAATTCGTCTCGATGAACACACTTAGCGGATTAAGTTTATTCATCAAAATGGGTTGTGTTTGTGGAAAAGAGACGATATTTATCAACAATCGACGGTTTTATATACGATCAAGTCTAGGAGAAGGGTACGTACAGTTATTTAATAATAATATTTATGTTATTTATTCAGGAAAAAAAAAAACGAAAATAATTTTTCACCTGTCTGAAGTTGAAAGTAAAACAAAAACGAAATGTCGATCTGACTCGTTACTTTAAAAAAGTTTAAAAATTGATTTTGAATTTTGATGTTTTAAATTTAACTAACAACTTATTTTGTTTTCTTATAAAATTTTTACATTGTCTATATATTTTTGTTGTAATTTATTAGATATTTTCATTTGGAACTATTAATCGATTTCATTTTTTATATTATGTTTTTATTTTAACAACAAAAACGTATTTTTTTTACTATCTGCTGATGATCAAAAAATTTAGGTTCAAGTTCGCAACTCAAAAGATTTTTTTGTGTGTATGGATTTTTTCCGGCTAAAATTAAATGAAAGTGAACTTCTTACTGTATAGAAATCATTGATAAGAGATTTTTATTTTTTTTAAATGACATACTTCACTTGTGTAGAACCAATTCAAATCGAGATCTTCCTCAACCTTTTTATTTATTTATTTATTTTTTTGAATTGTTCGACAAGACGTTTGAACACCTTTGCACACATGAAAGGTGTGGATAATTTTAGTTTTCAATTTCTTGCTCAAAACACGAAATGACACAACGATAAAAAAAAAAAAAGGATTTATTTTATTATTATATAAAACTTGATATTTTTAAAAATATTTTTTCTTGGACAAGTATTCTTTTATTTAATGTTCTTTCCGCGACAACAAAAAAAGCTATGGATTTTTAAAATTTATTTTTAAATTCTAGTAAAATATGAGAATTTGTTCCGGAAAGCTAATTGCATTCAAGATAAATTTTGCTGAAGAAGCACATAATCTTTTTTTGTTTGTTAGTTTTTAAAATGAAATTGGAACTGTTTAGTTTACTTACTACTTTAAGAACTTAAATTGGAACTAATTAGCCATTATTAATATTAACCATTTTCTGATCAGATCAATGAGTAAATAAAAACTACTTCTTATGAATGAAGATCCACAAGAAGAAGCAAGGAAGGAATAAAAAGTGTTATTAATAATAATGCAATTAGCTTTCCGGAACAAATTCTCATAATAAGTTAACTTATTATTCTTTCCTTCTCTTTGTTGAGAACAAACAATGACAGCATTTTAAAAAATCACTTGCAACGGAAACGAAGATTTATTCAGATTAAGAACATTTTTCTTTTTTTTAAAGAAAAGATGTAATAAAAGAAACTTAGTGTTGTTTTGTTGCATTTTGTCAATAAAATAAAAGAATTTTGTATAGTTACTACTGCTTTTGTTTTAGTTTTAGTTTCACACTATTGCCCCGTGGCATTTTTTTGTGTGTATGATGAACGAACGTCTCTTTTTTCTTTTTTTTTTTTTTTTTTTAATACTCTTCTTGTTTTTCTTCTTGTTATTGCTGTTATTAATTAATTATTATTATTTTACAACTTTCTATTCTGTTATTTATGAATGATGTTAAATTTTAATTTCATGTGAGTCTTTTTTCTTTTCTTCAATGGAAGAAAATGGACATTTTCATTTATAAAAATTAGAAAATAAACAAATCGGCCATACATAACTTTTATTTGTCACGGGAAAGAACATTAAATAATTGAAAGAATGTTTCTGCAAGGAAAGATATTTTTAAAAATATCAATTTTTTTTTTTTTTTATCGTTGTATCATTTCCTGTTTTGAGCAAGAAATCGAAAACTAAAATTATCCACACCTTTCATGTGTGCAAAGGTGTTAAACGTCTTGTCGAACAAATAAAAAAAAAGGTGGGGGGAGGGTCTCGACTTGAACAGGTTCTACACAAGTGGAGTAAATTAAAATAAAAAAAATCTTCTCGCTGATTTCTGTACACAGAAATTCATTTTTATTTATTAATTTCAGCCAAAAATAACGTTACTCCCGATTTTTTAAAATTTTTCGTATGCGTTTCAATTAAAATATTTTAGATTTTATTTTAAAGAAAGGAAAGTTTAACCAATTTAAGTTTACTGTTTATTAAAAATTCATATACCTCCCCAGTTTTGGGTTAAACAACAAGGTGGACTGTGATTTTTAGCCTTGGGTGGCAGCCAGTCTAATAGAAAAACTACTCTGAATTTAAAATCGTGGAGAAGAAAATGAGAAACCACTGCATCATCTTTCCCCAAGAAGTCGCAGCAATTCACAGATAATTAAAAGAAACGGAATCTGGAGAGTCACGATTGCTTACGTCCTGTAGGGATCACATTGAAAAAAAATTAGATGACAAGGCTTTTTTACTTTTTTTTTTTTTTTTTTTTGCCTGACAAAATTATATCTAAAATTGCATCTAGCTGTGGACACAGACTGTTTTTACCGGTATGTGCAGCTAAAAGAACGTTAGTGCATTTTTTTATTAAAACAAAAATGAAATTTGAAAAGGTCCTAATTCAATGTATGCTCTTTTTTTATTATTAATACTACTCTTTAAAAATTGGGGCCTAACTCCACAAAAAAAAGAGAGAGTCTCAGAATATTGTCAATGACATTTCTAAAGAGATCTGTAGTTTGCTCATTTAAAAAAATAGAAAACCATGCAAAGCAAAACGGATATATGCCAACTTAGGCTCATTTAGACTCCCACCTACATAGTCAAACAAACCATTTTTAAGTCAAGTGAGTTTGATGTTCGACACTTATAGGTGCAAATATTCTGAGTATTCTACTTCAGCATACTGACTGAGCCTCACCACTGACCATAATGTGTTTGAGTTGGATAGTCAGTAGTCATACTTGTGACCCTTCTAAGTTTGAAAGCCCATCCTTATTGGGTGTTCTTTACTTGTAGCCTTGCACCAGTCTAAGCTGAAATATGATGTGAGTAATCAGTAAACTTACACTAGGATTTGAATAAAAATTGTTTTCCCTTTACTTGCCAGCTTTTTCCTTTTGAGAGAAATACTTCAACATGTGTAATAAAAAAATTTATTTGAAAAGGTTTTTTTTGTCTGTTGAAGATATCTCGCTAAGCAGTTAACCTAAAAAAGAAAGATGACCCAGATCCAACAAACTGTGATGTACAATAAACGAAAAAAAGTAAATGTTGCTAATGCTTAAAAACAATGCTAGATAAGCAGAGGCTAAAAAGATCATATTCCACCAATCTTTCAAATGGGGAGGGCCTGACAAACTACCTTGAAAACCAGCATTCAAAATTTATATTTTTTATTTTAGCTCAAGCAGAAAGAAAGCATGGCTCATTTTTCGAAAAAGAAATTTAACTAAATAAACTAAAATTGTGTGTTTTTTTGTTTTTTTTTTAACTGTGTAGAAGGTTGGATTGTTGATCTTTGTTTTGTGAAGAGACATTTAGAAAACAATTTACACCTCATCAAATTCAAATAAAACTAGGGTGGGTTAAATTTTTCAAAATGTTGAGATCAAAAAAAACAAGCATGTTTGCCTAAAATTTTTAATGTCTCAGACATGAAATAGAGATAAATAAATAGATTTTAAATTATATCTATCTATATGAATTTTTTAAAATTAAAAAAAATTAAAATAGATACACACATACCTGTGAATTTTTTGTTTCTCTCTGTAACATATTTTAGAAAGAGAACAAATCTCATTGCTTCAATGTATTACAATAAGGTACATTTTGATATCAACCGGATTTAGTATTAGATTATATAGCTATACTTTGATGTAAATATCTTATTTGCTTAATTTTCTTAAAAAAAACAATCCTATAAAGATTCAAATATATCCAGATTGTTCCCAAGTAAAAGGCCATGAGGGAATAGCCAGATATTTTTGTTTGAAATGGATGGTGTGTTATTGATGATGAAAAAGATAAAAATCAATAACACTATTTCTTGGTTGGTTACTATTGTCTTACAATAATTATATTACAGTTTAGTGGCAGTCAGTAGAGAAAAGATTATCAAAAAAGCCACAATAGACCTGATTTAAAGGACTGCCTTTCAGAAAAATATATACTTTTTCTATGTCTCTCTTATACCATTGTAAGAATCAGGATATCAAAATTTAAAACAGTTAAAAAAAAAAAAATTGTTTGGTTTATGTTGGGGTGAAAGTGACATTGATAGTAAAAAGTCATTTATCGTCTGAATTTAAAACCGGATTGGATATTTTTATTTGTTATTGGATATTTTTTCTTTGTCTTCATTAAGTCAACCTAAAAAAAGTCAATAAACCTATTTATGGTGTCTTGCTCAGGCACATAATTCTTTCAAGAGAAAATGTGTTGAATTGTGGGCTGGGGGAAATATATGAACTCATATTTGTGCTTTATGTCTCTAGATCTTTCCCTTCTTCGTTCATACTGAGATCTTTTCACCACCTCCTGCTTATATGTTCCTATCTGTGTCTATAATTTTTTTCAGCCATTACATTTCAATTCCCCCCCCCTTCATAAAAAATTTTAATTTCCTGACTTTGTTATTTGGCTTGTCATTTTTATTAATCAGAAATTCAACAGTAAAATGCCTAAGAAACCTTTCAACAAAATTCATTTTCAAACAAATGACACTATAGCATTTTTTCTTCCTTAACTGAATAAGAATTTGTTTTCATTTTCAGCCATATCATTATTTGGAAAGGTTTCCATGCCATGCATGTGACAAGTTTTCCTTATAACTAAAGAAATGAAATTGACAAAAAAAGAGATTTCGTTTTTTATATTTAGAAATGGGAGAATATATAAATATCTATGTGGCTTATGGCCGCATCACCTAACACTGGTTCATGTATGATAATCGGAGTTAAGCAATGTTGAACCTGATCAGTACTTAGATGGGTAACCACACGGGAATACCAAGTGCTGTAAGTTTGGCTGTGTGGGTGGTGTAATGGATCAGAATTCTTAATTAGTCCTGAGTTCCAATTCCAGTTGGGTTCATTATATTAACTTACATGCAAATACACTTGGAAAGGGTATAAATCCCCCCAGCTATGGATTAATTAGTAAGACTAATATCACTAAATCATTATACCCCATCAAAAAGTTCTTACAATCTAAAAATATTTTCTGGCTTTAAACAACCTGCAAAGGGTTGATAAGCCATAAAAAATGAATCAATATATTTCTATGTATCAGAACAATCTTATCCAGTTGAATGACAAAGTAAAAAAATTCTGTATAATACATTTCATCCTCTAAAACATGTCTCAAACTCAAGGATACAAAAAGGGTCAATACATGCTGAGGGAGAGGTGAATGAAGGTGGCTATGAACACTGTGGACATTTTCCCAACCATAGGGTTCGTGGACTCACTTTGGAACAGGTTGCCAACAAGAGACCCATAAAAGCTAAATTAAATCAGTTTGGTAAATTTGAGTGATAAGAAATATGAAATTAAAAAGTAGAAAGACAGGCAAGCAGGTAAGATTTCACAAATATTCCAGCCATTTGTGTTTTTTAAGTACATTTTTTAAAAAATAAGAGCAAAATTTATGTATATTTTTTAAAAGGAATAATCAATTCTCAGAATGGATGACAATCTTGCATTTTTCAGGTTGGTTGGCAACCCTATTTATTTACCCTGATCCAAAATTTAAATCTTCCTACTTTTCTTGAAAAATTTGGTTTTTCTTGGCATTTTTCTTTTTCTTTGGTATTTCCAATTTTTCTTTTTGTTTCACTTCCATAGTTGACCATAAATACATTTTTCTTCTTTGATACTTCAGTTTATTTAACAATCTTCTCTCAAATTTCTTTGTAACATGATTTTTCTGTTTGTGTTATTTTTCACCTCATGTATCCTTTCCACCTGAATATGTTCTCAAATATATTCCTTTGCTTGTTATGAAAAAAATCCTAATTTTCAGTTGTGTGTGTGTAGTCTATCATCTCATCTCCATGTTAAATTTATCTTATCACCTAATAATAAAAAAGAAATCCATGCCTCCATTGACTCATCTCAGTTGTTGCTCCATCTCCAATAGGTCCCTAAAACAAGAAGTTGTAAACATTTATTTAATGCTCTTATTGAGGCTGATTTTTTTTTTAATATCTCAGCTTCAATAGCTTTCCTATGAATTTAAGCATGCTACTAGGCTGGCATCTCGGTCTCACCCTTTCACTGTCAAAACAGTTAAATGTAACCACCTTTTCTACTCCAACAGCTTCTTCTCTCACACTTCTCAACAGTGGAACTCCCTCCTTGCTTCTCTGATAACTATAATCTTCAAATATTCAAATGTAATGTCTTCTGATGTCTTGACCCCCCCTTTTTTGGGGGGAGGGGTTATTCTTTCCCCAATCCCTACTATACCCAGTCTTTTCCTTTACTTTCATACTTTGTAACCCGTTGTGTACTAGTGGCACTCCTGCCTTGCTTGAGGTGAAATGCTTAAAAAAAGAAAAAAAATAGTGGTATTTGTTTTGATCTTTATCAATTTAAGGTTATTACTAGATTGGTGGCACAGTCTCATCATCTTACAGTTGAAATGGTTAAATGCATCCATAAATTTGACACTGTTTCTTCTCTTGCACTTCTCACTTGTAGAACTTGCTTCTTGCTCCTCTTACTTGCTTCTCTGATAACTATTATATATATATATATATATATATATATATATATATATATATGTGTGTGTATTTAGGCAGCATTTTTTCATTCATACATATTTCATTAAATAATATAGACAAGTGTTGTCTATTTATTTTATGTAAATTCTTTTCATAACATCTGATAAGCTTAATAACATTATCATTAAACGAAGAAAGAAAATCACAATATTGATACATATTTTTTAATCCAATCTAAGCTTTCGGCTTACATAAGCCATTATCAAAGATGTCAATTACTGTACAATATATTAAGCAATATACAGACAAGACAGTGATGATAGTCTGTTATTGTTTACATGGATGATTTCCAAGCATGGTAAACACGTGCATATAAGACGCTAGAAGCGAAAATTGCACCGCAGCTCATGACGTCACACATGATCACGCGAGAGTGAATTCGTGAAGTATTAAGTATGGGAAGCCATTGGTATAAACCAATGGCTTCTGTTACCAATTATAGACATTTAAGGATATTTGTAGAGATTCCATAGTTGATTTTGTTTAGGTTAGGTTTTAACTGTTTGATGTATATAGCTTCAAGGATTTTTAGTTTTTGTTTATTGTTTTCATGTTTAAGTATAATTGTGTTTTCGACAAAGGATTTTACAGAATTCAAAAAGGTCCAGACATGTTGTTTTAAATGCCTAAAATGTTAGTTTTCATTCAAATGTAGTGTCAAGCGTCGTGAAAGCGAGTTTGTGGTGTGACCAACATAAATATTATTTAATTTGTTGGAGATACAATCTCCCAAAGGGCACTTGAATTCATAAACTATGTTGGTTTTTTGCAAATCACTAACCAGGAAGAAGAATCATTGCGAAGAATTAAGTTGGATATACTAGTGTAGTATATGATTAACTTAATTTTTTTGCTAGGATCTGTTGTTGATATATTAGAATTTACTAAATTTTTTAGTATATTTTCATCTTGTCTATAATTAGTATGCATTTGATTACGATATAGGAGATTAATATGTTTGAGATTAGTAGAAGCAGTATTATGTACTATTTGCTTAGTATTGAGATTTCTAAGAAAGCATCTTATTTGTTCATCAACTATATAGTTTGGAAAGCTATTATTAATAAGTGTCTGTTTTATATTCTTTAGTTCACTGTAAAAAATCTGTTTGGTGGACGAATTAGTTTCTGAACAATGTATTAGATTCTTTATAATTGCTATTTTGTAGTAATATGGGCATTCGCTCTTGTAGTTAAGTGTACACGAATTTATGCTTGTAGGTTTTTTGTATGGCGAAATAGTAAATTTGTTATTATTTGTGTTTATCACTATGTCAAGGAAGGGGATTTTATTATTAGTATTAAGTTCATATGTGAATTTAAGGACAGAATTATTTTGGAAACGTTTTTGAAGTTGAATTATTTCATCTGTATTTTTAACTAACATAAGAATATCATCAACATATCTTAGGTAGATGGATGGTTTTTTAAAATCTGTAAATATCTTATTTTCGAGGTTCAACATGTAGAAATTGCTAAATGTCGGACCCAGTACTGAACCCATGGAGACACCATCACGTTGTGTGTGTGTGTGTGTATATATATATATATATATATATATATATTATTATGATTGAAGAAAAGGACTTCAGTAGTACAAGCTAATAGTAGTTTCCGTAATATATTAGGATTAATTTTAAGTGTGGGGGGGGTAAAGATGAGTTACTTTGTATGTGTAGAGGGAGGGAAGATATAAATGTAAATATCAGTTATAATCATGCACTGAAGAGGAGGAGCTTAAGATGTAAAAATGATAAATTTTAAAGTTTATTCAGAAATGTATGAATTGCAAAGTGATAAAAAATATATTTTCATAGATTTGAAATTTCAATTCTAGGATTCTGAAGATACCAATAACAGGAATAGCTTCAATAGGGAAAAATATTTGCCTTTTCCAAATATTCACATGTTTTTTTTTTTTTCATGTTTTTTTTTTTTTTTTTTTTTTTTTTTTTTTTTGGTTCTTGTCTATGTGAATTAAGAGGCCAAAAAACCCAATAAATCAGTGAAAGTTGAACTGCCTTTTTGATGATTTAATTTTATTATTCCAATTTCTTTATGCACATATTGTATTACCAGCTGTTTAAAGTACATCATTGATTAGTGTGTCAAACAAGAGTGTTTAGAAGCATTAGATTAGCACCAGTAAAATCATTGTCTGATATTTTCAGAGTATAAGACACAGAATGGTTTTGGAAGGTGTTTTTTAACATTATTTTGATTTGTAATCATTGATGTTTCATTTTGGAATCATTTATAATCTAGGGAGGCTAATGTGTTTATAATCTATAATGGATATAAGATGCAGGCTAATCCTTAAAAGAGGTTTTTTTTTAAAAAAAAAAACTCTTTTAAGGATTAGCCAGTCTTGTTTGACACACTAATCAATGATCCTGGAATATCTATGATCACAGTTTCTGATTACAAATCAAACTAATGTTAAATCTACATATAAAATTCTGTGACCACCATTAGTTTATTCTTCTGTCCGTCCATCACACCCTCCAAAATAGCCATATAAGGACTGATCAAAACCAAATTTGGAGTAGAAGTGCAAACAGGTAAGGGGGGTATAAACTACAGTTGGTTTTACTATGGTGTGTAGCTTGGTATAATAATTTTTTTTTTTTTTTTTTTTTTTTGGACAAATTAAATACAAAATACGAGTATTTTAAAAACAATTTAATGATTAAAATAACAAATACTTGTTTAATAAAAATGCAATATTGTTTTTGCATATCTTTAAGTTTTTATAAACATGAATCCAGTTTCCAGTTTGCCCTGCATTTGTGAGAACTATAAACAAATCACAAGGCCAAACACCCCAAAAAGTTTGAATTTGGCTCCAGGAAGAAATATTTACGCATGGCCAGTTGTATGTTGCATGCTCAAGAATAAAAAAAATACTAAGAATTTATTCTTTACTATTAAAAAGGAAAAAAAATCAGTTTTCTTAAAAATATTGTTTACCATGAAATCCTATAAAATTAAAGAAATTATTAAGCAGGATTTTTCTCAAAATATTTTCCCAAACAAATCAGCTTATTCAAATTTTGTCAATTGTTTTGCTAAATTGAAAAAAACAGAGTTTGTAAATCTCAACAAAGAATGTTTAAAATAACTTCAAAAATACTAAATACTGTGAGGCTTTCAACACATCAGCCTGTCGCCAAAAATTCTAGCTATATAAAAAAAAAACAATTACACACTAAAGTTATAATTACAGTTTACATTTCTTTTACCTTGCCAAATTATAGTGGAGGGGGTGCACATGTCTCATATGGTCTGGAAATATGGTTGGTGAAGACTTTGATTTGTGGCCAGAATTTCTTTCCTTTTAAGTCATTATACAACTGAGTGTTTTTTTTTTTTTTTCATACCTATTGAGATGAATCTTCAATAATTTGTGATTTAGTAAGCATAGATTAGATGTTGCACAAAGTGAGGGTTAAAATCTCTACTTAGTTGTAAGTGATCTAGTAAAACTAGCCATTACATCATGTTGAGGTGCTCATGACTTGTTAGTGTACAAGTTGGTGAGAAAGACAGACCATATGACTGAGGAATAATGATTTTTCTTGGTTCATTAGCATCTCTTACTCTGTATGAGTTGTGCTTTAACATATCCCTGCTCACCAAATATGACACTTTTAATAGACACAGGCTTGGGGCCTATATCCAGGATGGGTTTCCCTGTGGTAGAGACTCCAGAAACAAGGACCCTGATTTCCAGATCATGTGTTTTTGGGTGGTCCTTGTTCATAACATATCCTTCGTCTTCATTGTTTATCACCCTTAGGTTGATGGTATCGTAATGGTTGACAGAATAGTCAATGAAATTAATGACATCCTCTGAACTCATCCCTTAGCTGCCATTCACATTTGTGGCAATTCCAACATTTATCGCAAGCTGTGGCTAATCCACTCAAACAAAACTAGCAAAAGTGAGGGCTGAGGAAATACTATGTATGAGCTGACCCTGATTGTAGATAAGCCTACTCCTGTTCTCGATACAGCTGGGCATCATGCTAAACTATTAGACCTGTTCCCCCATTTCATATCCTAATCAATGTTTCGCAGGGGGTGTTGCCTTGATCGGTCACCTCAAAACATTTGTCAAGGTTGGTGCAAAAGCAAAGACCTCCTCAGATGTATCGTTTCAGTGAACACTCTATCACTATAACAAAGCTGGTTGGGATAGCTTCATATCCTACATTGCAGAAGTATGTCTCTCATCTCTTCAAAAGCAGATCTTCCAAGATGACCTCCCTCATTTCTGAGTGGATTCATCCCTCACAAAAAATACTAACAAAAGCCAAACGGCCCACCCTGGTTTATGCCTGGATGTTCTTTGGCCTTGGCCCACCATAAACATTACTACTGTCTTTATCAAAGTGAATGGTGCAGAAGAAGCCTTGCCTTATTTAGAACTGCACTTAATTCATGCAAGAGCATCCTAGAAAATGCAAAGAGCAGCTCTGTGGAAGCAATCCAAGTTAAAGTAGATAATAAAGAACATAGATTTCACAGATTGTGAAAAATTGCAAATGCTATACTCAATAGAGACAAACCATCAGTGCCCTCTAAGCGAGTTTGCTTAGCATGTCAGGTCCTGTTGAAAGATCGCGACAGGCATTAAAAAGAGAAATGGATTATTCCGAAATTCCCATATCGTGGGCAGACATACAAAGGAAAAAAATAAAAAAGATTAAGTATTCAAACCAGCTTGAATTCATAAAACCAGAAGTCTTGGGCGAACGAGAATTAAGTCTTGTATGCAAATTTTAGTTGCCCCCAACGTGGACATAAATAGCGAGACTGGGAGGAAGACGAGAGAGACGCATTGTTGGCGTGATGGCGTACGTACTAATGAGACTAAGAGAATAAGAGGTCACTAGCAACAGCTCGGTAGACCGAAGGACTGGACAAAAGCAAGCACTTTATCCATTTCAGTCATTGCAAATGATGGGTGAACTGAATTACCCACACCCTCCAATATAAATGGCTCTGGGGTTATCTCATCCTCATTGAATAAGGCTAAGCTCTTTGCTTCTAACTCTAGGTTAGATGACAGATTCTCCCTTACCTGACCTCAAAGAGCACAAGCTTTGTGATATATCAGTCAGGGCTGTTTCGAGACTTATCAAAAGCCTTGAGTCTACAAAGGCTACTGGTTCGGATAAAATCCCCGTATTTCTTCTCAAGAACCGCAACCATGCAACCCTTATCCAACATTGCCATCATTTCACCACTATTTCGCTATTATTAATTTATTTTGTCACAACAAAAGAATTATTTCTGCTGGTGGGGATAAAAAGTTGATGATTAAGGAATCAATTTTGTAATTTTTTAATCTTGATTTTGAAGATCATGTAAAAGGAGTTTTCAATGGTGAAGTATTAATGCAAGCAAAACTGCCAAAATAAAGCTTTCATAAATATACTGTAAAAGTATTGCTCATGGTTTTACTATAGAAATTCATTAAAATTAGGATGAGAGGAATTGTTATTGGTCAGGTATTAAGACCAGCGGTATTGATAGATTAGGATTATTATATCTATAATCTATAAAATCCACGGTTTAAACTTTCTTTTTTTATCATTTCACCACAAGCAAGGCAATAAAGCCACTAAGGCACAAGGGGTTACTGCAAGAGAGAATATGAGAAAAAGAAAACATTATTAAAGAGAGAGAACAATAAAAGAACTAGAATTAAGAAGACTGTAGATAACAATTGACATTGCATTTCAACTGTAAAATATAATTAGATCTTAATTAAAAGAAAAAAATTGACATTGAATGATTAATTTCTTATAAAATATAATTAGATCCTTAATTTGAGTAAAAAGTACAAAAAAAATTGTAATTCCATTTCTATTAATGATTAATTACCAATGGCAAGCATTAACTGTCTTAATTAGAACTAATCTTGGTCACTCATCAGAATAATTTGACTTCACTTTTTTATAAATTTTAGTACAAAGACGTCTTAAAACGTCTATTTCATAAACATCAGTTTGTTTTCCTTTGATTTCTATTAATTATGAAAATTGAAGTTTAAAACAGAGACAAGCATCCTATATAACTAAGTTTTAAAAATTAGATCTGAATCAGAGAAATGAAATCTATTATATGCCGTCATTGTCAAAATCTTTCTTAAATAATATAAAAAAAAAAAAAAAAAAAAAATTGAATGGCAGGAAAAATGTTTTAAACTGTTATTTAAAATTCTTGGTTAAAACGTATTAAAACATAAACACCGTTAAAAAAATTGTAGTTAAAAAAAGTATTGAAAAGCTCACTACAAACACTTGAATAATCCGATAAAACACTCCTGAAAAATGAAAAACTAAATAAACTTCACATTGTTTTTTATATAAACTTTTACATATTAAAAACAAATTAATTTTTAATGTCTGAGAAAACAATTGTAGTCTGTGCCATACTTAAATATTTGTATAATTTTAAAAATTTGTAATTTACATATCTTTGTTATGGAAAATAATTATGTTTACTATGAGTAATTATTTGTTATAAAGTAATATAGATTAAAACTAACAATGAAAATATTTTAAAATTTTAATGTGGTAATTTTAAAAGTAATAAAATTGTGTTAAATGAATTCTAACCTGTTCTTGGAGATTCATGAAAGATTGAAGTTTAAAGTTTACTAAATCCGAGAAAATTCTAATTTTGTAGTAAGTTCCTTGTAAAATAAACCTAACTTGCCTTACTATGAGTAAATTGTTATAAAGTAATATAGTCTAATATAACTAACAATGAAAATTTCAAAAGTTTTAAGTTTGTTTAAAAATTGAAACTAAAATTAAAGTTAAATTGAATGAATTCTAACCTAAGTTTCTTTTAAATAATCCACGCAAAAAAGAATCCCGGATAGTAAAATAAAATTAATATGAAATGCCATAAGGTAAGCTTTTGAAACCCATGTCCTTTGTACGAGGACAAACATTTCTGAATTAATACAAAATTTCTAATTTGAAATTCTTAGGCCAGTATCCTAAAAGTTTAAAAATTGTAATTTACATATACTTTTAGGAAAAAATTTTTTACTTACTATGTTTATTATAAAGTAATATAGCATTAACAATGAAAATATTTTAAACATTTGTAATCTATAAAAAAAAAATGTAAAAAAATGAAAAATGTTATTTATACATACATTGAAAATTAATTAGGTTCATATATTTGGATTAATTTGTCCAGTTTTTTTTATTTATAAATAATATATATATATATATATATAAATAAATAAATAAAACATATATATGGAAAAAAAAATATTTTTTCTGTTATATTTTATGTAAAAATAACTTTTAAAGTTTTTTTGCTGTTTTCAACTAAATTTCTTTTTTAAGATTTTTACACTGAATTTCATAACATGTAAGCTTTTTCCATCTGCTTACATATGAATTTTTATAAAAGAAAAAGTTTACTGAATCAGTTTTTTTTTTTTTTTTTAGGGTTTCATGCTTTAAAGTTATAATATTGACCTCATAGAAGTAAAAAAAAAAAAAAAAAAATCTTTAATCATAAGATGACATTGAAAATTTTACCGTTAACAATTTTTTTTTTTTTTTTTTTTTTTTAAATTTGAAACGTATCAAGTGCCACTCCAAAGAGGATGAAAACATTGCAATGCAGGAGGTTGAAATTATGAGGTTGTTTAAGCATCAAAATTTGGTTCCATTGGAAGAATTTGTCTTAGTGCCAGTTGGCAGGTATGCAAAAAACACAGACATATGCAGTGAGATGCACATTGTGATGCCTTATTATTCAGTAAGTATTTCAACTTTTAAATATACTGAAAAAGTAAATAAATTTTTTTTTTTTTTTTTTATTTTATTTGTTTATATACATATACACACATGAAAACACACAGGTTGAAATTAAGTTGTTGCCATCAAGAGCCTGATATTCTGCAAAAAACACAGACATATGCAGTGAGACACATTGTTGCCTTATTATTCAGTAAGTATTTTTGTAAATAAAGCTTTTTTTGAATTTTTTATTTTATTTGAGCTGCAAAGACATTGTCCACAGTACTGTGTCCTGCACAGAATCCACGCTAGCTCTCTGGGAGCAGGTCACATTCAGTTGTGCATTGAGACAGTTAAGCAAAACATGGACCAGAATCTTCTCAGCAATGGAAAAGCAAGGAGATGCCATGGTGGTTGCCGCAGGCGTTCATATTCCTTTTTTGCTTGTAGAGGTGGATAATGGAAGTGTCCTTAAGTTCCTGTGGTAGCCTTTCTTGATTCCACATGGAGCTGAACAGGCCTGTGCGGCTTTCATTCAGTTTTGGGCCAGGTTCCTTGGCTCTTGATAGGTGCTTGATGGTTTTGATAACTTCTTCTCTAGTTGGTGGATCTGCTAGTGTGTTGTCAACTGGAACTTGTGATAGTCTTGCAATGACTTCTTCGTTGATGATTGAAGTTCAGTTGATTACACTACTGAAATATTCTGCCCAGTGCTCAAGTATCTTCTTGTCTGAGACCAATGTGTTCCCATCTGCACTAAGTGGGGATGACCCAGATGAAGTGGGTCCATAGCTTTGATAGCACTGTAGAAGTTCTTCATGTCCTTCTTCTCTGTGTAAGCCTGGATGGCATCAGCCCTCTCAGCAAGCCATTTATCTTGCATGTGGCGTAGTTCAGTCCAAACAACTTTGCAGGCTTCTTTCTTAGATGTGGAGGACAGGTTGTTAAGGTGTGCTCGGTGGAGTTGGTGTTTCTCCTCCAGTAGAATCTGTATGCGACTGTTGTTGTCGTAAAACCCGTCCTGTTGCTTGCAGGTGATGGATCCCACAAGGCTACAGCATAGACAGTATCACAGAAACAAGCCCATTCCACCTCCACATCAACGTGCAGATCTGCATTAGGGGGTGGTAGCTTGTTGTCCAGCACCTCTACCAGTTTTTGTTTAATTAGGTCCTTTTTAGCTTTGAGATGTTCATTTGCTTGAGCACTCTGATTCCTTGTGACCTCCTTGGTGATGTGATACAGAGGTTAATCTTGGAGATCAGCAGACCGTAGTCTGTACAGCAGTGAACATCGCACAAGGTCCTCGTGACCTTAATATGCCAGTGTTTGGATTGCGGATGCATCCATGACATCTTGTTGCGGTTGGGCAGACAGAAGACTGTGTTGGTGATGAGAAAACTATGAACGGCATAGGACTCCAGCAAAAGGAGACCGTTGCTGTTACACTTGCTTATGCCATGTTTGCCCATCATTCCCTCGCATGACATATAATCTCTGCTGACACCGGCATTAAAATCACTGAGAATGATGAGCTTGTTTGCCCTGGGCACTGTCAAGATGGTGTCCTACAGATCCTTGTAGAATATCTTTAAGAGGTAGTGGCCTACAGTATTGCCAGTGCCAGCGCAGCCTTTGGCAGACTGAAGGATAAAGTCTGGGAGTGACAAGGACTGAGCCTTAACACCAAGCTCAAAGTGTACAGAGCAGTAGTCCTATCATGGCTGATGCCTACCACATTAGCTGCCTGAGGACCCTAGTCCATATAAGGTGGGAGGACAGTCACAAACACTGAAGTGCTCCAGCATGCTGGGATGAAGAGTATCCGTGCCATCCTACAGCACTATCAGCTCCAGTGGGCTGGCCACACCCACCACATGGATGACTGTCGCCTCACAAAGATGGTAAACTATCCCCAGGCAGGCACTCACTTGGCAGGCCAAAGAAACGTTACAAAGACACGCTGAAGGAATCTCTCAAGCATTGAGGCATTCCCTATTCCACCTGGGAAGTGTCTGCTGGTAACTGTGCTGTCTGGCACTCCCTTTTAACGTCCATAGTGTCTGATTTTGAAGAGAAAAGAATCAGGGACAAAGAACAGACACCAGAAAAGCAAAGATTGAAAGGTCTGCTTCACAACCTGGTTCAGCCTCAGCATCCCATGTAACAACTGCAACAGACTTTTCAGGGCAAAGATTGGTCTCATTACTCATCTCCGCAACAACCCCCAACCCCATCCAATTCAAAGTTAAGGTCATCTCCACACACACACACACACACATATATATATATATATATATATATATATATATATATATATATAATTCCATGTCAAATCAACAGGGGTCTGACCATCAGTGACACTGATCTTTTTTTTTTTTTCAAATTTGATATACTTATAGGGCTTCATGATAGAAATTGAATGGTGCATATTTTACATCTCCAGGTCAAAGAGCTCCCATGATGTGACCCACAAAGTTTAGATGACAATATTTCAGTTTTTTTTGTATCCAAAAGTAACATAATGAAAATACTTATTTAAAAAATGGGTCATGAATTAATGTTAAGATAGCATAAAATAACATGAAAATATGCAACAAATAAATAGTGCATTTAATTTTTGTTACAATCTTTAAAAACCAAATGATTCAATATTGTGAATGGGTCAAAATAAATATTTCTTTCCTAAATATTTTTATAGTATTTTTATTTTGCTACTAACAATGATAAATGATAACCAAGTTCAAAAAAGAAAAAAATTGAGAAAGTTTAACTTTTTTAGGGAACAGTTCAGGCACAATAGAGAAAAAGTTATTCTATGGATCTGGTGTATACCATTTGATTTGTGCATTTAGGCTGTGATTTAATAGCCACATTTTGTATAGAAGAGAGAATTTGAATGAACATTGAAAGGTTATAAGACCATTTGCTTACAGAATGAGTTCAGTCCTTACAAGAACTTTGCTCTTGTGACCTCTAAATCAAACTCAGCTAAACATAGAAGATACTTTACCATAGAGCAGTGGTTAACAGGTATTTTCAGCTATTTACTGATGCCTCAAATATTGCGATCACATATCAGACTAACCAAAACTTTATAAATAGTTGATACCTTGCCATAGAGCAATGGTTAACAAATTACTCTAGATTATTACTGCTGTAGTGAACTTAATTGTAGCCTTGTGCCAGACTAAACCCAGTAAATTTCAATAAGCATTGAAACACTAAGGTCAATTACACTTATTTTGTAAATTTAATGTCAATTCTGGGCAAGCATATGTTTTTATTCTGTAAATCTCTTAAAAAAGAGAAAATAAAACAAAAAAGGAAAAATCTCTTGGAATAGAATTTTTTTGAAGGTAGCATAGGTTATTATTTACACTATTTATATTTGAACAATTATCCTCATCTTTGTTGTTGTTATATTAGTGATAACAACAAAGATTGGGATAATAGTCTGAAGATAAATAGTGTAAATAATGATAACTTCTCATTCCAGAAATTCAGACAGAAATTACCTTGTCCTTAGTATGACAATAAACTACATCCGACAGCAAGGCCTCTGATCAGGAGGTTTTGATGAGCATGGAGCCAGCTCTTAATTGCTGGTGTTCACAGGTCCACCCTGACCCGGGGTGGTAGCACCTATTAGGGTCCCAGCTATTGGGTAAATAGTTAACTGCAAAAGGGGTCAAAACACTAACACTATGAAAGTATAAAAATAGATTTTATTACTAGCAATACATTTTTTGAAAAAAATTACCAGCAATAAAAAATCTTGTCAGCATTAAATTGAAATGGTTAAATGTAGCCGTCTCTTCTACTCCAACAGCTGCTTGTCTCACACTTCCCGCCAGTGGAACTCCCTTCCTCCTACTTGCATCCCTGATGGCTATAATCTTCAAATATTCAAATGTAATGTCAATCGACATCTTCTGATGCCTTGATCTCCACCCTTCTCTTTATCCTTTCTTCAAACACCCCTCTTTACTCTTGCTCTCACTCTCTGTAACCAACCCCTCCCTCTTTACTCTTGCTCTCTCTCTGTAACCAACCCCTCCTCTTTACTCTTGCTCTCACTCTCTGTAACCAACCCTCCCTCTTTACTCTTGCTCTCACTCTCTGTAACCAACCCCCTCCCTCTTTACTCTTGCTCTCACTCTCTGTAACCAACCCCTCCCTCTTTACTCTTGCTCTCACTCTCTGTAACCAACCCCTCCCACTTTACTCTTGCTCTCACTCTCTGTAACCAACCCCTCCCTCTTTACTCTTGCTCTCACTCTCTGTAACCAACCCTCCCCACTCTTGCTCTCACTCTCTTAGCCCCTCCTCTTTACTCTCTGTAACTCAGCCCCTCCCACTTCTCTTGCTCTCTCCTCTCTGTAGCCCCTCCCTCTTTACTCTTGCTAACTCTGTAGCCCCTCCCTCTTTACTCTTGCTCTCACTCTCTGTAGCCCCTCCCTCTTTACTCTTGCTCTCACTCTCTGTAGCCCCTCCCTCTTTACTCTTGCTCTCACTCTCTGTAGCCTCCCTCTTTACTCTTGCTCTCATCTCTGTAGCCTCCTCCCTTACTCTTGCTCTCACTCTTTTTCCTCTGTAGCCCCCTCCTCTTTACTCTTGCTCTCACTCTCTGTAGCCCCTCCCTCTTTACTCTTGCTCTCACTCTCTGTAGCCCCTCCCTCTTTACTCTTGCTCTCACTCCCTGTAACCCCCTTGCATGCTAGTGGCACTCCCACCTTGCTTGGGGGTGAAATGCTTAAAAAAAAACAAAGATGAGGATGTTAATCTGATTATAAATCATACAAATGGGTTTTAGTCACTAATTAGTTTCCTTACCATTATTGTAATTAGTCAAAAAAATTATATATTTTTTATAAAATATAATTTTAACCTAGACAATTTGGAAGCAAAATTTGATACCTTTAAATGTATAGATCATGGATGAGAGAAAATAGATAAATGCAATTGTTGTGGATTCCGTGAATGGAATCCTGCACAAATAAATAAACAATGCCAGTAATTGAGATAGAAAAATAAGTGTATTAAACGTAAGAATACATACTTGAAGTGAAGATTAGTAGTCCAGGAATGCGATTTAGTAGAAAGTATATGTACAAGTCTCTGTAAGTAAAGCCATAATCATCTCTCTCTCTCTCTGGACTCTTGTATAACTCTCTGAGAACACCCTGTGTCTGTCTCCCTATCTCTCAACATATCTCCACGTATCTCAACCGCAGGTATTCTCTCTGTCAGTATAAGTATACTTTGGACGAGTCCATCTTATGTAAAAAGGGGAGAGCCCCACAACATTAGTATTAGCAAGAGATTTAGGTTGAGCAGATTATAGCAATACAATAAAAATGATGCTTTCTAAATTCAGTATATTTGCTTTTTCGAAACATTTTTTTTCTATTTCTTCTATAGAGAGGATCCCTACAAGACAGAATTGAGTTGTTGGCTAGAAAAGGAGACAGAATTCATGAAGATCGACTGTGGGATGTGTTTCTTGGCATTTGTGAAGGTGTAAAAGCCATGCACATTCATGAACCCCCTTATGCGCACAGGTAAGACAGCTAAGTATTTAGTTTTTAAATTTATTTTATCTATGTTCTAGATTCAAAACTGAGATGTAGGAAATCTGAATGAGTGAATGTGCTCTACAAATTGAACTTTGCTTTGTTGTGAATCCCTTCATAGCTGAACAGTAAAACCACGCTGGATTAGACAATGGCTCCTCCTGCAAAGGAGGATGCAGGTTTGTGTCCTGTCAAGGAGCATATTTTCCTTATTAAGTTTTCTAGAGTATGTAAGTGGGTAAACTAAATACATTTTAAAATAAACTGAGCGTCTACTGAAATACGAGTATCCATTAAAAATAACATTTGAAGTAATAAAAATATGATGGATTAAACAATAAATTCCAAATTCTTTAGAAATTATATATATATATTATATATATATATATATATATATATATATATATATATATAAAAAGACATGTCACATTAAATAATTTAGACAAGTTTTGTCTACTTACTTTTAATATGATCCACTCATTCATGGACAAGTATCCTTATTAACAGATTGTGACATCTATCAGAGAGATGAAATTAAAATTTTTATTATTCCAAAATTTTAACACATCAGCAGATAGCTATCAATTTCAACAACTGAGCACAAATAGTTATTAATTAAAAAAATTTAGTCATTAATGTATATTATCCATAACTACATGTACAAGAATATCGTTTTTGATAAAAGTTAAAAAATACCCATAAATATGTAAAAAAAAAAAAAAAAAATGTGTATATTGTTGAAAATTCCTTTTTCCACAAGTAGTGAGGTAATGAAACCATTTCATGAATAGTGATGAAGGAGGCATAATTGCTTGGTTACGAAATGCAAAATTGTATTTTGAGTCTCACATTAAATTTGGTGATATTTTTTGTTTTTCCTTTCTGCTTAGAGATTTAAAGCCAGCCAATGTAATGTTTGCTGATGACAATTCTCCAATTATTATGGACCTTGGTTCTGCAGCCCCTGCCCGAGTAGAAATACGGACAATGCAAGAGGCACGTGTTCTGCAAGTAAGTTTAGATCATCTAACTGTATAAGTTGGGATAAATTTATTTATTCTCTTAAAGGACAGGCATTGAAAATTCCGTCTTCAAGTTTATTTAATCAAGTCTACTCGTATTTGAAATGACATCTAAAATGATGTTAAATCTTAAAACAAATATATTTAAATTCTTAATTGTATTTATCATTTTGCCCTTGAACACTGAGAACAAATAATCCCTCAAATACAGTGTGTTTCAAAAGTCTGTCAAATTCTAAGAACTCTTATATCGTGAACTACAAATGATAGCATGATTCAACTGGTACCATTTAAAAGCTGAAAAGTGTCAAGTTTTCTTCTGTTAATTTAATTTTAATTTAATTAATCCTCACCATGAATTTTGTACAGAAATACTAGAGAGGTTGGAAAAAGATGGATTTGACGACCTTCCACATAAATGGCAAAGTTAACAAGCATAACACATATGTATAGGGAACTGAGAACCTTCATGTGACTCTTGAGCATGTACGAGATTTCCCTAAAGTAAACGTGTTTTGTGCCATGTTAAAGAAATGTGTCTTTGGACCATTCTTCTTTGAAGGAGGAACAGTCAATGATGAAATGTACCTTGCCAGGCTGCAAAATTGGTAGATGTAAAAAGTGCATGAGAAGGTGTCTGCAGACTTCATTTTCCAACAGGATGAGGCACCACCTCACTGGAGTCTTAGACAGTATCAGAACACCATTCTGCCTGACAGGTGGGTCAGACGTTCCAGACAGACTGATCGCGTGTTCCTGCAATGGCCACCTAGATATCCAGACCTCACGGCTTGTGACTTCTTCCTCTGAAGGTATGTGTAAGGCCTTGTGTATGTACCTCCCCTTCTCAGAGACATGGGTGATCAGAAGACATGAATAACAGAAGCCTTAGCAACTGTCGACAATGCTATGCTTTGTCTCGTTTGGCAAGAATTCAATTATCATTTAGATGTGCGTCATATAACCTGTGTTGCTCACATTGAACCCCAATAAAAACCTTTATAGAAATGTGGAAATAGTGGTTTTCAGAAAATATAAATTGTATTTTGAAATTCTCAATAGTGATTAGTGTTGTAATGTGACACAGACTTTTGAAACACCCTGTATAATGTATTATTTGGAAAAGGGAAATTTCTAAATGTACTAAAAGGGGACAATCCATATAAAAGTACAAAATACATCCATCCTTGTTCAATTATGGAAGGGAAATGATAATTTTAAATTCTTTTAAAGCCATTGTTTATAGCTTAAAATCATTGGTTTAAATTTACAATAAAAGAAATTAAAGATCAAATTTTCTTAATTTCATTTCTCACAAACAAACCAAACTGCACATATGCACAAATTATGTATATTGCGCATTTGTAAACAAACAGAAAATATGACTTCCAAACAAGGAATCTCAAGAAATATAGATATTACTATGTGGATGTTGAGAATCTTATACATTTATAAGTTTACCATTTGTCCCTGCTTCAAATATTGCTGCCATATCTGGCCTGCTGCTTCTGCTATGGATTTACAGATTCTTGATAAAATCCAAAGAAGCTTTATTTTTATTGGTTCTGACCTTTCATCTTGTTTTCAGTCACATTTCCACCAACATAATGTAGCTTCCCTGTGCCTTTTCTAGAAACACTTTCATAGTAACTGTTCAGATGAGTTTTGTTCTATGGTACATATTCTTTTTTAAGCAAAGTACTAGATTAGCAACATGGTCTCATCATTTTACATTTGAAATGGCTACTCGTTTGATCTTTAAAAATTTAAATGCAATGTCACTCACTATCTTGTCTTTAATTGCTGTTCTTTTACTGTTCACTCTCATTAATAATGTTTTCTTTTTCTCATATCTTTTCAAAATTCAATATCTTAGTGGCTTTACTGAAAAAATCTGTCTATATTTTCATATTATTTGACTTCTTACTTTCTTCTGCCTTTAGTTCATGAAAAAAAGGGAAATTCTAACATTTGCTCTTCCTTCAGTACTTTTTTTTTTTCTTTTTTAAAGCTTTTATTTTACTTTCTGCTTCAGGATATTGCAGCTGAACGTTGTTCAATGCAATATCGTGCCCCAGAGCTGTTTAATGTGGAATATGGAGCACACATCGACGAACGAACCGACATCTGGGTAAGATGATTTTGAATTTTTCTTTCTTGGATGGAATAAAAATAACAAGTAATAAACTCAACAAATCTGTTCCCTTGTAATGAAATACACAAAAACTAAATGCAATAAAGCAGCCATTAAAATCATCTCATGCCTGTACACATTTCCATCTTAAAGTATTAGATAAATTAGATTAATAACTTATTACAATTAAAATCATCTAACCTCATTATCACTAACAAGGCTAGCTCTCACAATGATACACAAATATCATATGTAAAGCATACAACAACCACTCTATCTTGGAGATTAACTTGCCACCTCATGGATGATAGCAGAATCTATACATATATCACGTGACCATGATATAATTATATGTGGGACTGCATCTATTGACACTTATACCTTTGATAATGGTGGTTTGGCCAGTTTCAACAGCTCACAAATTGTCAGATTATCTAATTTAATATTGTGCCCATAGATTTGAGGTGTGATGTAAACACTTTTTCAACCTGATGTTTCCTTGGTGGATATCTTTTGGTCCCAACACCTTTTTAGCATTCAACAACTTTGTCTATTATAAGAATTATGGATAGTAAAGAAAATATACTGTGACTTATGGCAGGCATTCTCTTATGCTGTGTAGTAATTGTATCTGTGTGCTTATTCATTCACAGTCTACATTGTTTGTTGACTTTCAAGTCTTTTGATTGGCCTTCTCTCATTGCTCCATGTGCATTCCTTAAATAGATAATTTGCTTTTATCCTGACATTAATGGACAACTAATTTATTGTAATTCATCTCAAGTTTTTAACATTCTTTCTTTGGGTGAAAACCAGATACCCCTAATGCTGACAAGTCGCCCAAGACCCAGAATTTTATTCTTCCTATAATTCAGTATAGAATTAGTTAAATGGGATAAAATGTAAACATCTTTATTTACATTGACTGACTTACATATTATCTAAGAAAGCATTACTCATATCAACTCCAGACTAAGCAGGCCAGAGTGGGATTGGACAAATTTTAGTTCTATTAGATTCACTCAATTCTGCAAAGTTAAGCCAGCATTAAATCTAGTTCTGTTTTCCATTATTACTTACAGATTCTAATTAAGATGCTATAATCAATCTCAGCTCATTCTGATCCTTATTCTCATCGGCTTTATTTGTTTTAATCCCACAAACTTCCCACCCTGTCGACTGACTGCACCTCTGCAGGGAGTTAAAGTACCCCAAGAGAGCAACCTGCGATGCCTGAGGATGGTATCATCGTGACCTGGATGCCAAAGTGGTCTCACAAACCACAACACTCCATTTTGGCCCTTACTTGGACTAGATGGGCAGTTGGAGAGGCAAAATCCAATAACCAGCTAGTCATGTCAGCCCTCATTCATGTTCTTGCAAAAACCTGAAACAGGGCTGTGGCTGAAGGGTCAATTATTCTGAGGATAAAAAAAACTTCACAATATAAACATTAACTCTTACCCCCATGAATGCCTGAACATTTCTAGAGTTGTGGTTTGGAACAAGGATCTGTCTTGTGTTCCATAATGGAAACAAAAATGAAATAAATAAGGTGTGATTGATTTGAGGAGAATAAGCATAAAAAGTAGGAACAATAAATACAAATACCTAAATTTTGACTTTTGAACTACCAAAAACCTCCACCTGAAATAAAAATTGGCTATTTGATAGCAAAAGTTGAAAAATACTTAATTACCCAAAGGTGCCACAATTGTCAAAAATATTGACACCTAAAAGATGTACAAGAAGACCAATATGTGTGAGGTATGGCAGAATGCAAAAGAGTATAACACACAATTTGGTGCACCTTGAGACTTTTATAAGAAATACCTTTGTAAGAAATGAACATGCAGTTACTATCTTCTTCAACCTTGAAAATGCTTACAAAAGAACCTGGAGATATGGAATCATGAAAGACCTACACAACCTCTGACTGAGAAACTACCTACAGTCATACACAGTTTCATAATAAACAGAAAACTTCTAAGTACTAGTAGGATCCACCCTCTCAGTTTAAAAGAACCAAGAAGGTGTATCTCAAGGCAGCATACTATCTGTAACTTTATTCAATATAAAAATCAACAACATAATTACATGTGTAAATCCAAGAATGGACTGTTCATTCTATGATTTTCTAATTGGCTACAGATCCAAAAATATGCACACTATTGACTGACAGCAACAACAATGCATAAACAGTTAACAAATCAGTCATTGAAATGGTTTCAGTATATCTGAAAGCAAAAACTCAGCTTGTCCACTTCTGTAAAAAAAAAAAAGAAAGAAAAACGCACAATGATCTGACCCTTAACCTCAATGAAAAAGATTAAAATTACAGACACACAAAAATACCTTAGAATTCACTTTGATAAAAATTCATCTTCATCCCCCATATTAAATACTTACAACAAAAATGCCATCTATACATCCAATTACTACGCATTATTGCCAATACTGAATGGGGAAGCTGATAAACCAATCCTACTAAAATTATACTGAACTCTAATTTGCTCCAAATTAGACTACAGATGCCTTATTTATGGTGCTGTCAGGAAGTCCTACCTAAATAAACTAAACACCACTCACCACCAAAAACTATGCCTTGCCCTGGGGCCTACAGCACTACTGCAATTGAAAGTTTCTACATTGAAGCTAGTTAGATGCTGTTAACTCATCATCAGCAAAAACTAGCACTAAAATACTACACCAAGCTATACTCATGTCCAAACAATACAATCTACAAATGTGTGTTCCACCCACAGTGTAAACATACCTACTCCCAGAAAGCTACCAAAACTTTTGGACTGTCCATGGAAAATCTAACAAAAGAAGTTCAAATCGATATTATCATAATTCATGAATCTAACTTGACAAAACCCCCTCCCCCACATGGTTACTAAAACAACTCACAATCTTAATGAGTCTTGCTAAACACCAAAAAGCCAATACTGACCCGCCATCTTCTGGGAAGAATTTCACAATATCCTCCAAGAATACCCTGATTACAACCAAGTCTACACCAAATGGGTCAAGAGATTCTAACAGTTGGATGCTCTGCCATTCTAGAAAACACAAAAATGAAAAAACTGACTGCCAAATAATGCCTCAATTTTCATACAACCATACAGCTAACCTTGGACCTCTTAAGTGAGAACAGATCAACCCATTTTATTATTCTCTCAGGCTCTGACAGCCATCAATAGCAAAAATATGAACAAGCCCACTAATCACCAAACTCCTGAATAGATTTAACACAATGCTCAATCAAAAACACATCCAATTGTGTTGGATCCCTAGCCATATTGGGATCCCTGGGAATAGCAGGGTTGATAAGACGGCCAAGGAATCCCTCACAATGAACATATCAAATTCAAAAATCTCCTTTACAGACTTGAAAGCCACAATTAATTCTTACGTTTTCAACCAATGGCAAAAATCATGGAATACACACACAAATGACAACCTATATCAAATAAAACCCATTCTGACTGTACATCACAGTACTAGACACTCAAGAAAAGACATCACACTTACAAGAATCAAAATCTGACATACCCACATAACCCATTCCTTCCTCCTAAAAATAAAGATTCTCCAATGCCCAAACTGTCAAGAAGTACTTGCTCTAAAACATTTTTTGATTAGCTGCAAAAAACTGGCACTTATACAAAAATACTTCTACAATGTACCCAACCTTATGGTTCACTTTGTGAGTGTTGAACTCAAAACCATTCTTAAAAGTAACAAAACTCTACCCCAAAATTTAAAAAGAAAACTGAATAAACACCCAGCTACAAAATGCAACTAAAACCGAATTACATTTACTCTCTTATATAATAATGTCTTATAAAAGAATTTGTCTGCAAAATAAACACAAAATAAAAATGAATCTTAAAACTACCTGATTTAGCACAAAATGACCCTTGAGGTTGGTGTGCCAGTAAAATCCTAAACCACAAACTTCCTAAAGGGTGTTTTCATGCACAAACAGAGACCTCACATGGTCACAAGAAGGCCTTAACCAACATAAAAATATCAATAAAATGAACATGTATACTATATAATATTAACCGTAAAAAATGACTCCAAATACTAGAAGCCCTTAATATTAAAGGAAATTTTATTTAGTTTTGCAGTTTTTTTTATTTTATGGTTATAAAATAAAAAAAAACTGCAAAACTAAATAAAATTTCCTTTAATACTGAACATAGTATTTTTTAGGCAATGAAGACTTTTGCTCATGACATCACTATAAAGTATTATGTCCAACACAGTTTTAAATGTAAATAAGTGAGAATCAATACATTTATATAATGATGGATCTTGAAAATGACCATAAGTGTGATTGAAATCTCTCGATCACAAACATTCATGCAAGATCTCAACTCATTTAACCCATAAGATGTTCTCTTGTACATAAGCAACATAAGTTAACTAAAAAATACAAACGATTTTTTATTATGTCTATATCAAGGAAGAACTGCTGCCTCAATGTTTGAATGAGAATTTATACATCATCAGGAAAAGAACTTTATTTCCCAAGAATAAAATCTATATTCGCGAATAAAAATGTTCCATTAAAAAACAAGAGATAAATGTACAAGAACTTCAACTGTAATTGCTACTGTAGTGTAGTCTGTAAAAATTGTTGAAATATATTGGAGTATAAATGTGGCAGAAAGATAAAAAATGTACACCTGACCACAATGGCTTCAATAGCCAAAGTGTCATAGGCATTGCTACACAATATAACAAATCCTTCTGTTACTGGATGCAAATGTCTCCCCTCTCAAGTTCCAAAAACTTACAATTTGATGAGCAAAGAGAGTATAAGAAAAAAAAATGGAGAGACTAGTTTTAAAATAATGTGTTTTTATATATATATATATATATATATATATATAAAACGTTCTTTTTTATAGATACCGAACGCTCCTTTGTGGCCGAGTCGGTTAAGGCACGTCAGCGTAAATGACGGTTCTGTATAGGATGCAGGTTCGAATCCTGTCAAAGGACGAATATTTTCTATGAAAATTTCTCGGACATTCAGGCCAGTAAATGTTATTTAATACTGTTTATTATAAACAGAGCATTTACTTAAATACTTGTATCTATAAAAAAGAACGTTAAACATAAAATGTCTTTAATAAATAAATTGTCAGACTTTGTCCATTTTAAAAATATATATATATATATATATATATATATATATATATATATATATATATATATATATATAAACTCTTAAAAGATGAGAATGATACCAGAGCACTACCGTGGTTTTGACCACCAAGGTCTCGTCAGGTGGTTTGTTCAACAAATCAGAGGAAGTGCAAGAATTTAAATGCCTTCATTCGATACCAGAAGTAATGGGCGGAGTTGTAGTGGGTAAAAAAAAAAAATAAATAAATAAAGTTTGGTTTTCCTACTTGAAATTGAGGACTTTTTAACATGTACGATTTTAACAAATATTTCAGTAATCTTCAAACATTCAAATGTAATGTCAATCGACATCTTCTGATGCCTTAATCCTGATCCCTGTCCTCCTCTTTATCCTTTCCTCAAACACCCCTCTTTACTCTTACTCTCTGAAACCCCTTGCAAGCTAGTGGCACTTCCGCCCTGCTTGGGGTGAAACCTTTAATATATATATATATTTATAAATATATATATATATATATATATATATATATATATATATATATACACACACACACACACACACATATACTTTTACATTTTATATATATATATATATAAAATTTCATGGTAATTATTCAAATGAGCTCTTCAGTATGGTACTTCGACTTCACAAATTTAAGCACAGTACTAGACTGGTGTCAAGATCTCATCAATTTACAGTCGAGTTGGCGAGATAAAGCCATGAGTTCTATGCTAACAATTTCGTCTCTCACACTTCTTGCTTGTGGAACTCCCTTCTGGCTCCATGCTTTCCAGCCAACATTAATCTGCAAAAATTTAAATGCAATGTCAATCGCCATCTACTGTCCACCTGATTATTCTCTTCTTTTTCTACTCATCATTATTGTCTCTGTTTATAATTCTTCTACGGCCTGTAACACCTTGTGATTTAGTGGCATTACTGCCTTGCTTGGGGGTGGTTCCAACGAGAGAAAAGTGTATATTTTAAAGAGAAAAGAGAAGCTGCCAACGTTTTTGGTTATAATGTGGATTTTTTAAAATATATATTATACGTTATTTTCCCCCTTTTTTTTTTTTTTTTTTTTTTTTTTTTTTTGCTACATGTGTTTTGGGTCTTGTGACCTTCATCAGGCAAAGAGCAGTTATGTCCACGTGTTATTTAAAGGAATTGATCTTTTCTTTATGTTTTCCCATGTTTGACCATTGTCTTTTATGTGTAATAGTAAAAAAATTAATTCCTTTAAATAATATCTGAAAATAACCACTCTTCACTTGATGAAGGTTGCAAGAGCCAAAACACATGTAACAAAAAATATGGGAAATAAAGTATAATATATATTTTTTTAAAAAATCCATGTTATAACCCAAAACATTTGCAGCTTCTCTCTTCTCTTTAATAAAAATATATATATGTTAAAACTGTTCGCAACAAAATAAAAGTTTTTAATTCTGATCTTTCTATTATTGTTTGATAATTTTATTTTATTTGTTTGTGTGTGTTTCAGTCATTGGGATGTCTGCTATATGCTTTAGCCTTTCTGGAATCACCATTTGAGCAAGATTACCAAAGAGGAAACAGCATTGCTCTTGCTGTGCTTGGAGGAAATGTAAAATTCCCAGAGAATTCTGGGTAACTATTATCTATTTATTTCTCTCTTTTTTTTTTTTCAATTTGCATCACATTGTCTTCATAAACCTCAATCTGTGAAAATACAAACAACTTAGATAAGATTTTTTTCATATGTTTTTCTATTTAATAACCAGTTTTAATTAATGTTTTTAACTTTGATTTAATACATTTTAATTAATATAATAACTGGTAGGTGAAAGAGTTAATTAACGATATTAAGAATTCACTGTAGAATAATTTTGTTTGCTATTACAATCTGTGACAAATGACGATTTTCCAGATATTTTCAATATGTTGTAGAGATTTAAGAAAATTTTCTTGGTACCTTTTGAACCTTAAAATTTCCCAATGCTAGGGGAAATAATTTAAATATAGTCATGATTCACAGTAAACACAATTATCTTGTGCCAAATTATAATTCAGGCTCCTGACCAGCACACTTTTGAAAGATGAAACCAGATACTTATTCTATTTGCATACCCAACATTTTGTTTTAGGGATGCTTGTCATGGTCCAATTGCTAGTAGACTAGTGATTTTTTTTTTTTTTTTTTTTAACTGGTTAACCTTAAGTTAAAGCTCTTCATTATAATTCATGCTCATTGTAGAAGAGGAGATGACTTACTTTGTGTGGCAAAGGGAGCACATATATGCTTGGCATGCAAATCGAGTGAAGAAAAGGAAAAATAAATATGGCCACCCTGACACCTTAATTTAAGAAAGACACGATCTTGGAGTTAGGAGAATTGGTAAGAGTGGTTGGGCATATGCAAGTTTTCTGCGATTTCAGCTCAGCATAAAAAACACAATGCAAAAGAGAATAGACAGTTCGATTGTGAACATGTTGCTGCTTGTACGGATAGACTTTGTCAGTTGGGTAAGATGCTAAACTACGTCCAGCAGTGAGGTTTTGAGGAGCGTGGAACCACCTCTTAATTGCTGGTATTCCCAGGTCCATCCTGACCAGGGGTGGTAGCACCTGTTAGGGTCCCAGCTATGGGCAAATAGTTAACTATTACCAGCAATACTTTTTTGAAAAAATTATTACCAACAATAAAATTTTGAAGGAAATATATTGCCAAAAACAGATTTTTGACAAAAAATATTACCAGCAATAAAAATTTTTGTCAGCATTAAATAACCCATTGAGTTTGATATGCCGTAAAACAAAATAAACCAAACCAATCTAAACCAAAGAATACATATTCTATTCATAAAAATCTATCCTAAAAATGTTGTCGGCATTAAATAACCCGTTGAGGTTGATATGCCGTAAAACAAAATAAGCCAAACCAAACTTTGTCAGTTGGAAAGAGATTACTTTAGTAAATTTCACACACTCCTGAATAGGGCACTTCTGGAAGATGAAACCAGGTCCTTATTCTATTTGAATACCCAACATTTTGTTTTAGGGATGCTTGTCATGGACCAATTGTTAGCAGGCTAGTGATTCCCCCACTGCTTTCTCAACTGGTTAACTCTAATTTAGAGCTCTTCATATACTGACAATTTTGTTGGGGATGCTAAATGCATTTTTTTTCTCTGGGTTCACCACTCCCACATGATTCTGCTCACAACTTGTATTTCTATTATAATCCTTCTAATTCTCAATTATTTCTTAAAATCACCATCGACATAGAATCTCAATATTTTAGCCTTTTCGTATTAAAAAATATCTTTTAATAAATGAATGGTTATTTCATGGACTGAGTGAATTTCTTGTGAACTCTGATGAAATTAAGCTGTGTATAGCTTTTGAGATAAGCACATTAAGCAATATACAACCAATGAATCAATCCTAGTAATCACTATCACTTATGAGAAATATCAAAACTCAGTTTTCAACAGTTCAACCTTGGATAGCAATCAACATACAAATTTTCCTGGCTTCTTTTTTATTTAATTTACAAAGAGGTTTGTAATGACTGATTGGTAGTGTACCCCTTTTCTGTTCATCTTGGGTATAACAATAAAGTACATCCGCATCCAGGGTAAGACAATAAACTACGTCCAACAGCAAAGCCTCTGATCAGGAGGCTTTGAGGAGCGTGGAACCTCTTCTTAATTGCTGGTGTTCCCAGGTCCTGACCCGGGGTGGTAGCACCTGTTAGGGTCCCAGCTATGGGCAAATAGTTAAGCCCAAAACTGAGGTATAAAGCATTATGAAAGTGTAAAAATAGGTTTTAATACCAGAAAAACTTTGTAAAACATTATTACCAGAAATGAATTTTTGAAGAAAAGAAAATGTTACCAGCCATACGTTTTTGAAAAAATGATATTACCAGCTATACATTTTTGAGGAAAATATATTAACAGAAATAGATTTTTGAAGAAAAAAAACTATTCCCAGCTATAAATTTTTGAAAAAATAATATTACCAGCTATACATTTTGGAGGAAAAAAATATTAACAGAAATAGATTTTTTGACAAAACAAAATATTACCAGAAAAAAAAAAGTTGTCAGCATTAAATAACCCATTGAGGTTGATATGCTGTAAAACAAACTTTTTCTGTTGATAGTGTATTTTTATTTTTAAATAATTTCCTTTTTCTTAAACAGGTACTCTAAACAGTTGGAAGAGACGATAACAATGATGATGGCTGTGAATCTAATGGAACGTCCTTTCATTGAGCAAGTTATTCAAACTGTACAGTTGGCCAAAGATACACATGAGAACAGAGTATGAAAAGTGAGAGCCAAGGGGAAAAAAAAAAAAGACAAAAATCTGTTATCATGGAAGCTGCTTAGTTTTCAACATTCCAAATCCCTTCTGGCTTTTATTTATCAACCAATAAGAAAAGCTAAGATGGGTGACAGATGCTTGGCAGTATGAAACAAGTACATTGGGCAGGAACTGTTTGAAAAAGCCTTTTCTTACTGTCAATAATTCTGTGATGAAGCATTAGCATTTCAAGACCTGTTCAGTCTCTTGGACTCATTCTTTGTTGATAACATGTTTTGGCAGATCTATTTTACAGCCTTCTTCAGGTTATACAAACTGTAAGGAAAGAATGGCTGCTGAAAAGATGTGCAGAAAACAAAAAGATGGCTAATATATTAACTGTTTTGGATCATTCCCAGCAACATAAGCTACATGGACTAGGTGATTTCTGATTGTACCCCTGGAGAAGGCTGTAGAACGTTTAGGCCAAAATGCTAGCTTTACAACAAAAGCAGCACAAAGAATGAGTTCAATAAACTGAATAATATTTTCCTATTGAGTTTTTTTATTTTTTTTTACCAAAAGAAAAATAAGTGAACATTTCTTTAAATAGGAGTAAATAAATTATGGCCTTTCAATTTAATATTTTTCTGCCTACCTATGTGGGAATGTTATGAAAATTTCTCAGCCGAGCCCACTTGCCCAAGTAACCAAACATCAGAATTTTATTTTTATTTTTTTTAAGGACATCTTGGGCCAAGAAGTTTTCAGCACCCTTTCTTCTTTTTTTTTTATTGTAGCAATAAAATTTTCAGAAATTATTAATTAAAAAAAAAAGTAATTTGAAATTAGTATTATCATCTTATATGCTAGCAAAATATGATCTATTTACAATTTTCTAAATTCAGTTTTATTTGTTACTTGAATTTATAATAAATGAAACTGAATCTTTAAAAAAAGTTTAACCTTTTATCTTTTGCATCAGTTAGCGTCGTATATAGTGTTCAAGGGAGGTAACTCAAATGAAATTAGTTCAAATCTTAGTTATTCTAATCTATACAGCAATATTTACTGAAATCACCCATTGATTCGGTGGGATTAGATATTAGAGCTGTCTCCATTCTATTTTGATGACATCATTGTAAAGCTTGAATTATTATTAATGTTTTGTTGCAAAACCAAACTTGGGGCTTCTCATCAATATTCCCTCTAATTTATAGTTGTCAATGTGTGCAAAATTCTTACGTTGTGCAACTTGCTTTCTTCTAACAAAAGTGTATGTGTGCAAATGTCAACTTGGTGTTGTACAGTTTGTGGTAGTTGAAAAAAATCAACTGATTAAAAAAACAATTACATGGGAAATTATTTTTTAAAAAGTATTATTTATTATTAAAGTAATTATTAATAACTTCATTATTTGAAGTAACTAATCTTTTGTGCACCGTTTGCAAAATATATGCAGACACACTCGTGTACAAATCAGAGAGAACTGTGCTTCCTGTATCATGGCCAAATATTTCGATAATTGTCTTATTTACTCTTTTAAAAAAAATACCCTCTCCCTGTTTGCTCTGAGAGATCTGAAAGGAAATAACTGGTTATGTTACTCGGACAATCTAACGTATTATGGAAACAGTTAATCTAATAAAAATTTTATTGATAAAATTCAATGTTGATCAGAATTAAGTATTCAAATTTCTGTTTTTATTTTTTTCTCCAGGGAAAAAATTTTTGTTAAAAATGAATTTAGAAATTTTCACTTTTGTTTTTTTGGCAAACATGGACCTTCATACACTCAAAAAATGAAATGTCAAGAGGACATTTTTTTTTTTCCCCCATGGCACCACTTTTATTTTAACTACCGTCACTCTTTGGCAATGCTTATTGTTTTAAAAAGTGATGATTAGAATTGTAATAAGACCTAAACATATGAAAGTGAATTTATACATTTGCTTTGTTTTTGAGAATTATCAACAAAAATAATAAATGCTATTTAATTATTCAATTGTTTATTTACACCATTTGTTATATTATTTATTGGAATGGTTGAAAAAACATTGGTTAATTGCCAATTGATTCAAACTTTATAAAAATTGTAAATAATAAGGATTTCTTTATAGTTGGTTCACATATTTTAATAATTTAATAAATGTTTATAAATTTATGAATAAAAAATAGTTTTCACATTTGTTTCTTTATAAATTGGTAAATAAGTATTGCATTGAATTAATTCTAATACAATTGTTTTAAATTAAAAAATTTTGTAAACATAAAATTATTCTTATAAATAAATAAATAAATAAATAATCTAATAAATAATATTTTTATTTTAAATTCTCAAGGGAAAAAAAATGTATAAATTCACTTTCATCTTATGTTTAAGTTTTATTATAATTCCAATTATCGCTTTTTAAAACAAACATTGCCAGAGAGTGAAGGTAGTTAAAATAAAAGCAGTTTCATGGGAAAAACTGTCCTTTTGACTTTTTTATTGTGGGCACAAAGGTGCATGTTTACTATATTGTTTTTGTTTAGTTTTTTTTTACACAAAAATATTTGACAATTATTTTAATGCAAATCAACGAATTCACCATTCATATATACAAATCCATAATGCTATGATTTGCATATTTGTTATTTTAACTTTTAACAGTCAGATTTGTTTATTGCCATTCTCTTACCGTTGTTTTTACGGCTTTGACTGCCATCAAGTAGAAGACAAAATTAAATACTTACAGACAATATTACTTTGCTTTTTTCTTTTTTTTTTTTGTTCCTACACATTAAATTTGGGTCATCATCAACAGTAATGTGTAGATACTATATAAATTTTAGCATTTACTGTTTGGTTATTGGTTTTAAAGAAAACATTTCTCAACTGCTGTTTCATCTAAATTCATTTTAGAGTTAATCTTTTGTTTTCTTGCAGTGTTGCTTAATATCCATGCAATGAACTGTAAAACACGTTTTGTATGGGAAAGAAGACGAAACTAAGTAAAGTTTTGATTTGAAGCATTTTCCTTATTCCACACATTTTCCAAGCTGACATTTTCTGTTGTGTTTATCAAACCATTCAAGCTCAGGTTCTTCAGGTTGATCTTAATGCCAGTCATCATTTAATAGCTTCTTTTTTTTTTTAAAACTCCTTCAGAAAAGCACCCAAGTTTAACAAATTGATAGAAGTGAATATCAAAACTGCTCTGATATGAGAACTTTCATGACAGATTTAGAAAAATGTATTTTTATGAAGGAATTAGCCTTGTGCTGACCCCTAATAAGCGAATCTTATATCAGGCCATTATGCCTGAAATAGTTCTCTTCTCTAATTCTTAGATAATGTTAAAAATACAAATGTTTATAAAGTCATTTTTTTCACATACAAACTTGGATGTGCATCTTCTGTAAACATTTCATTGTTTTCTAGTCTATTAGGTCACACACACACCAGAAAAAAAATCTTATAAATATTCAAAAAATTTGCACGCAACAAAAAAAAGTGTGAAATAAAGAAAACAATATTTTACAATGACATGTTTCTCTTCAAGTATTACAACCAGTTTTTTTTTGTTGTTGTTGTTATCTATATTTGGTTCAGTTTCTTATTTTGTTAAATGTGATAATCTACATTGTATTCACAAAATGATAGAATTTTGAAAATATATATATATATATATATATATATATATATCACTCTTATTCTGTCACTCATTCTGCTGTTCTTGCACTTTCTGGCTTAAGTTCGAGACACTGGTTTTGTATATTCAAAACAGAAAACTTTGTTAAAAATATTTAATTTTGTTTTGGCTAAATCTTATAAAATATATTTTATCTTAAAAGATCAAAAATGATTGAAAGTACTGAATAGATTTGATAAACATTAATTTTTCTAAAACTTTCTATATGTGTTAGGATTTTTACAACAGTGTATATCAACCAAGTCATATGTTTAAAAAAAAAAAGAAGAAAAAAAATGCCAACACAAATACTGTGAATTCTCAATTCCTCCTTTAGTAAAGATAGATTTAAGAATGGATGCCACAAAACTTTGAAAATTTTTGTACAATGAAAACCTTGTGATCCACTTAAATTCTTTCCTGCGCTATCAACCATGTTTAAAACATAACAAAAAAAGAAATAACTGAATTGGTAGTTGAGTGATCAAGCCCAGATAAGACTTTGAAAGCTGATTTTTAGGGCAGGCAGGTTGTATGTACTTTGAAGATTGATGCAAGTCAATTTGCCAGTTTCCCCTCTCTTGCATTATAAACCATGCTGAGCTAAGTAAATATATATATATACTCATACAATTGCCGAAGTTAAGCAAGGTCGAGCCTGATCAGTACTTAGATAGATGACCACTTGGGAATATCAAGTGCTGTAAGGTTGGATGCGTGGGTGGTGTAATGGATAACGGCTTGGAATTATTACTCAGAGTCAAGTTCCAGTTGGGTTCATTACATTCACTTATGTGCAAATACCTTTGGAAAAGCTATGACTCCACCTCTTCTCCCCCAACCGTGGGTTAATTAGTAGAACAATATCAGCAAATCATTATCATCGCCCAAAATTTCTTACCATCTAAAAATATTTCCTGGCCTTATTAACCAGCAAAAGGTTGATAAACCATAAAGAACAAATCATTATATGACATCAAGGACAGATTTCATAAAAGACTAACTGGACCAATTATCTTAGGAAAATGATTGAAAGTTTTGCTGATGACTTACACGGCTACTTTTGAAATCAAACAAAATTTGGTTATGTTTATTTTATATCTGGGGATTGGAGCCACATGGCTCATTTGTGTTTTGTGATTGACACACTAAATGTGAATATTTATTGTTTAGAAATTATTTGGGAATAGAAAAACATTTAAATCATTAGTCCCTGCCTATTTTAATTTCTTTCCCTCCACATTTGTTTTGGGTTTTGAATTGTTTTATTAAATATATATCTATACCATACTTGAAATGACAATGTTTTCAAGACAAATTCCATTACTTGTTCTCCAAGAACAAAAATTGTTTCGTATTCTCTAGTTGAGAATTTTGTACTTGTAAAATTCATTTTTGTTGTTGTACTCATTTGAATGTTTATATTCTGACCACAATTTAGCTAGTTTAGAATTCCACTCAATAATTGATGATATTTGGATTTTAAAAAGGCTGTCAAGATTATCTAGTAGCCAAAAATGGAAAAGTGCATTCCCACCTGCCACTATATTCAAAGATTTCATTTTTCCATCTTTAAAAGAATCGGCTTCCAAACTGATAATTTTTGGTGAAATCACCATTAATATTCACAAGCAGATTTTAAATGCTGTCTTTTTATTTCACACATTATGTTCCATAAGTTAGTCCTCTATCAATCAAGCAATAATTACATTATTTGGACTATTATCCTCATCTTTGTCGCCATATTTATTACGACGTTGTCCTTTATCCACTGTGCCATGTGTCCTCAACTCATGGCACAGTGGATAAAGATGTTAGTTGGATCCAGTGACAGGACCCAATGAGTGCGAGTTCAATACCCAGTTAAGAGTGTGGAGAACTTTCAGAGAAATTGACAGGAGATAACTGACATCCATTAAACATGGCACATGGAACTAGAATGGTCTACTCCAGTGAGTGAAATAAAGGGTTCATTTCAACATTCTAACCACCTGAAGAAGGCCAGAGTGTACAATGGCTGAAACGTTGTAATAAATATGGCGACAAAGATTAGGACAATAGTCCAAATAATGTACATAATACCTCATCTCAGAAATATAGACAGATACTCAAGCAATAATTCAACAGAAAAAAAATTAAATATGGGACCAATTAAGATTTTTAAGATATTTTGTTCATAAATGCACACTGCTAGTATTGTTAGAATTTACTTATTTATTTACAGTATAATATATTTTTAAGATATTTTGTTCAGAAAATCACTGCTAGTATTGTTAGAAGATCACTGCTAGTATTGTTAGAAGAATGTTACAGAAAATCAATATTCAAAATGAATTTAGCTTACTCTATGGACAATATCAAAACCACTGCGACATATTTGTTTTTTGAAGCAATATATTGTGGCAATATGATCTTTCCTTATTTCACATGGCCCTGTACCATACTACACCTATATTCAAAATATAACTCACAAATCTTCAAATAGTGTTTTTACATATGCATACACACACATCAATTAATGTCACTAAATTTGCAATGTTTATTTTTGTTTTTTCAAATAAACATTTTATATTTTTATAGAATTCACCAAAATTGGGTGAAAATTAAAAAAAAAAACTCAATAGAAAAAAAATGTTTGGACTAAAAAAGATGGCAGCCAAAAATGAATCTTGTGAAACTGAATGAATTTACAAAATCCATTCAAAATAAAGCCTTAAACTAGAAACATAATTCTCTCTGCAACTTTTCTTAAAAGATTGTCTTATATTTATTTATTTTTTTTTTTGTTTGTTGGTGTCTAGATTTAATATTAACTCTGTCCTGTAATAATTGTTACATTTTCATACACAATGTTGCAACAATTATATGGGCTGGTGTGGCAGTGATATTATTTCGCCTCACTGTTAATGTGGAAGTCATGTTAACTTTATAGACTATAAAATAATTGTAAACTTTAGTGTTTATTCTTACTTCCATACAAACAGTTAATAAAAGAAATTATTTTGGAAATGCAATATAATTATTTTATGTAAAAAGAATGAATTATACTGGGACTTTGGGAAAACTGTTTTAATTCTTTTAAGCTGAGGAAAAAAAAAAAGTATTTTATGTCTTGATTTTTTCTTTTTTTTTAGTTGTTTTCAAAGAATGACAAAAATACATTCCACATAAAGAAATGTGCATACAATGATGGCTTTTATTTTCATGTATATTCCTGTATTATCACAAAAACATGTGAATTTTGATAAACCTTATAAAGGAGGCATTTGTTGCTTCAGTTGAATGGATTAACTTTCATTTTGAGTTTAGAATATTTAACCTTTCTCTCTGTTTGAAGGTCAATTGTATGTGTAAATAAAGTTCAGCAATAATATAATTTCCATTCAGCTTATTACCGAAAGGGAAAAAAAAAAAAATGGAGTCAAATCTAGTAAATGCATGGTTATCTGCCCTTGTCCAAAAGTTGATTGTCAATCATGAAATAAAACATTTTTGGGAAAAAAATTTTTGTCTTGTTTACTTAAGTAAAATTAAAAAAAATAAAAACTTTAATTCCAGTTTTCGACATGTAAGTAAAATATACACGGGTGTGCATATATATATATATATATATTAAAGGTAATAAATACATTGTTATATAATCCAAGTAAAATAAGATATTAAAACTGTTCCACAAAAAGAGCTCAATGTATTACAGAGAAACTAATTAGTACACAATAAAATCCAAAATCACCCCATATGAGGAATAAGTTTATTTCAGCTGACAAAATTTGTTGGTCTTATTCAACCCTGGCCCTGGTATATAGACTGAGTGTGTTGGAATTAGAAATTTAAAAGTGACAGCTACAAAAAAAAAAAAAAATACAGAATTTATCCATTTCAATGTTTCATTCAGGTAAAAGGTACGAGACAGTGGTCAGGGGGAGGGTGGAAGGTATTAGTCTTAAAGGGAAGAAGTTTTATAAAATTAAACCCAGATATTAAACTTATGGCATTAAATTGGTGTTATAAGAATGAAATGTTAATTTGAAACTAAGAGACAAATAAAAAGGGTTTTTTTTAAAAAAAGAAAAAGAAAAAACTTATATAAAATTATGTTTAAAAATGCAAAATCATACTTGTCTTTGGAATAGTACTTTTAAATTAAAAGTAAGTCATATTTAAATTCATATGAAAATAAGTGAAATTATATTTAATATAAAATCAATAGGTTATATTAAAGAATAATAAATATTTAGAAATAAAAATAGATAATGAAATAAATAGAAATTTTTAACTTTAAAGAAGTTAAATCTAAAAAAACAAGTTATATTTAAAAATACAAAGTTATCTTCAAAAACAACCCTAAAATATATAAAGCAGTGTAAGTGATAAAAGAAAAGAGTTCTTAGAATGGGACAATTATAAGATATAATTAATATGGTGTAAAAATGTAAATATAGAAATTAGAAAGAGTGCCAGAGAAAAAATCAATGACGAAAATTGCAATATAAGCTCTGGTAAAAAAGTTTGCTGAAGCATTAGGTTTATAATACCCAGAAATTTATACATAGATCATAAAGGACACATGGCACAGTGGAGAAAGACGTTAGTTAGATCCAGTGACAGGACCCAAATAGTGTGAATTCAATACCTGGAGAAGGTGATGGCGAACTCGGAGGAGAAAATTAACAGGTGATAGCCGAAAACTGATATCCATTAGACAGGCACGTGGAACTAGAAAAGTCTACCCCAGTGAAATAAAGGGTTCAGTTCAAGATTCCATTCCAACCACCTGAAGAAGGCTGAAGCGTATAATGGCCAAAGTATTATGATAAATATGGCAACAAAGATAAGGACAATAGTCTGAATAATGTAAATAAGATTAGTGATACTAACAATTCAGTTATACCTTTAAAGAAACTATAAAGTACTTTTTCTTTAAGGGGAAAGAAACAATTATATGCCAAATTTTGTATCTATTGCACAACCTTTTACTGCAATACATTTAATTATGTTAGCTTTGTCAATCTCTTACTGTGCCTAATTTAAACTATCATATATATATATATATATATATTTTTTTTTTTTCCAAGATATACAGTGGGTAGCAAAAGTATTTAACACATTGATTTTTCTTACATATCTCAAAAAATAACAGATCAATTTCAGCGAAACTTATAGGAAATATTTAAACGAACATTGTCGATCAAAGCATAGAAGGAAAATTTAAAACCACTGTTTTGAGAAACATTTATTAACGATAAATAAAATAACCCATATGCAAAAGTATTTAACACCAATGCAAATATTATGTTAGAAGAGACGTGTCATCATGATTCCTACCCATATTGACATGATGTGATATGTCGAGCAATGACAGCACTGCACGACACTCAACTGGCTATTAGATAACAGCTGAGACACTGCAGCTATTCTGTTGCCACTACTGCAAGATAATGGTGAAAACAAAATAATTGTCGAACGACATGCACAAGAAGATCATAAAGAATCACAAAGATGGTAAGGGATATAGAAAAATCACTCAAGATTTGAATTTGCTTATGAGTACAGTTGGTGCTGCTGTTCGAAAATGGAAAAAATTTGATACTATTGAAAACATTCAAAGGAGTGGTCTTCCCTGTATCTTAAATGAGGCTAATGAGTGATACATTTCCTGTACTGTGAAGAAAAATCCATTTTCAACTCGTTGAGAAATTCAGAATGATTTGAAAAATGCCGGAATTGAAGTTAGTAAAGATACAATTAAAAGATCACTGAATCGCAGGTCTCACTTCAAGATCACCGAGAAAGACTCCATTACTGAAACGCCGACATGTACAAGCCCGTTTGAATTTTGTAAAGAAATATGAAATTGAATCTAATGATTTCTGGGAGAAAGTAATTTGGTCAGACGAAACGAAAATTGAGCTTTACAGACAAAACATGTGCACTCATGTATGGAGGAAAAAAGGAGCAGAATACGAGCCAGCAAATACCATCCCTACAGTCAAACATGGGGGTGGAAATATTATGATGTTGGTTTTTTCCTCAAATGGAGTAGGAAAAATGAAAATCATCGAAGGAACAATGAATGCTGCAAAATACACTCAAATTTTGTCAGCTCAGCTCTTGAATAGTGCCACATCTTTGGGACATGGTCGTGATTTTGTATTTCAGCAAGACAATGACCCAAAGCATACTGCTAAAACAACTAAGAATTGGTTTAATAATTATGACATGACCAAGCCAGTCACCGGATTTAACTCCAATCGAAAATTTGTGGAAACTATTGAAATTATGAGTTCATAAAAGGAATCCATTGAATTTAAACAAATTGAAGAAAATTTGTGAAGAAGAATGGGTCAAAATACCAACAAGTACCTGCAAGAAACTAGTTGAAGACTACAGGAAATGACTGGAGGCTGTGAAGCAGAACAGAGGCCACTGTACTAAATATTAGTAAAGTGTGTTAAATACTTTTGCATATGGGTTATTTTATTTATTATTAATAAATGTTTCTCAAAACAGTGGTTTTAAATTTTCCTTCTATGTTTTGATCGACAATGTTCATTTAAATATTTCCTATAAGTTTCGTTGAAATTGATCTGTTATTTTTTGAGATATGTAAGAAAAACCAATGTGTTAAATACTTTTGCTACCCACTGTATATCTTGGAAAAATATATATATGATAGTCTTAATGGGTAAAAGTGCTCAATATCATGAACAGCCTAGTGGACACTGAGATCAACACCGAGCCACGACAGTCTGTTTTATGCAATCTTCAGGCCATGTGTGTTGTAGCGACTATTAATACATGCTGATCAATGGTGCATTATGGATAGCTAGGTCTATTGTTAATATATTATGAAAATAATTAAAAAATAAATTAAACAACAATTGCACACAAATGCAAGTAAATATAATAAATAATTGAGTAATCAATAATAATGAGGAAAAAGTTAGCAAACAAGACAATAAAATAGTTACAAATATTTATATACGTTTACATTTGGATCTACAATTAGTTATACTCCATAGTCTCTCAAATGATTTGAAATATAACTATTTCTGCCTATCCAATAACCATTAGGATAAGAGAATAGACCTTGCTACCCATAATGTGCCACTGACTAGCATATATAAATAGTTGAGCCAACACATATGGCCTGAAGATCGTATTCAAGCAATGAAACAGACTGTCAATGTTGACCTCAATATCCACTTTTATTTACAGACATAGGGTTCTAGAATATCTCCCTAAGTGGGGGAGGTGAAGGGACTATTTGGAAGACTGCTCATTTAATCAGTTATGAAAATTCAAGAATAAAACTAAAACTATATTTAAAGAAAAAGGACTTTATCTATACATATAAAAAGGGCAGTTGTCTGTGTCTGTGTGTGTGCGTGTATGTGTCTGGTGAAAACTAAAAAACTACAATAATTAATGGTAAAATAAATATATATACAGATTCAGTTTCACCCAACCCACCTTTTTGTAAAAAAAGGTTATCGTATGATTTGTAGTTATGAAGATATTTTAAAATTGAAAATACGTAATTGCATTAGAATGCATTCAAAATTCTTAGAATTAAAAAGTAAAAACAAACGGGAATAATTCTTATTCCATTCATTTTTACTTTTTAATTCTGCTGATGATTTCAAAACACTACATCTATTTTTAAAATTTCTATTTTCTTGAATTTATTTCCATATCTATGGTAAATAAAAGTATAACTTTAAAAAAAATGAATATTAAAACAAAGTAAATTTAAAAGAAAATGAATATTCAAAACAAAAATTGTACAAACACAACAGAATAAATTCCTGTAGATATTTTTGGGAGAATTTTCAGTAGCTTTAATAGAATCAGATATTTTTAATTACCTATTTTTAATAACAGGTTTACTTTAACTACATACATTTTGTTTTTACGTTGTAAGGATATTACTATCTGTCTACACATACATAAAGAGCAGTTGTCTGTGAGTGTGTGTATTATTGACTTATTAAAATAGTAATTAAATTCATTTATGGAGAAATGTTTGCTTCTTTCACTTTCTTTAAAAAGAAAATAATCACTAATGTAATGTTTAAAAGTAAAACTTTATTTACTTAAAGAAATCTAAATTCCCCTCCAAAATAAATAGTAAATAATTATTTTTCAAAAAAGTAAAGCTCACGATAGTTTTTGTTTGAAAAAAGGATTAAATTAAATATGTGTAAATATACCTTAAGTTTATTTACTTTTTTATTAATAATAATTTGAAAAAAAAAAGTTAATGAACTTAGATAAATCGATTTGATTTGTTTGAAAACATTGACAGAGTATTTATGTTAGTATTTAATTCAAAAAATAAAATGTCTTTTTGAATAAAAATATGAGGATGTTCAGCACCCCCACCTCGAGTGTGGTGTTGGTAGTGTGGCATTTCCCTAAATTTAGTTATTTTGTAACAAACCAAGAAAACAATGAAGTTTATTTTTTAAAGAATGAATAAAAAATTATTTTCCATAACTGAAAAATATCAATTGCCAATAATAAACTATTATTCAGATCTTCCAAGCAACACTAGGTATCCCTGCTAGTCCTAAAAATAAGGAAATTTAATGCTTTAACTTTCCTTAAGCATCTTGTGTTCATTTTTATTTTCTTTCTCATAAATTTTTGCCATGTTGATAAGAGATGACAAAATATGAAAGTAAGACCTGAAATTAAAAACAAAACAAAACAAAAAAAAAACAATAAAAAAGAAACAACTTCAATGATAGTTAAATTCTTACTGCCAATCATATTTGACACAAGAGCAATCAAGATGACTTTTTGGAAACAAATTCAATGATCAATGAAATACAGTGACATTAAAAATTTATTTTATAATTTCCATATTTGTTCAATATTATTTAAAACTGCTTCTGAATCTGTTTTGAAGACCATAAAATAACCTTGGATTTGTGCTGCACTGACATTTTTGCCAAAGGCCAAGATTTTCTCACATAGCAGGTCAGCCCTGCTTTCTGTCTCATGAGGGTAGAAACGCAAAAACATTGTCCTTATTTGATAATGACTGGCATAATCAATTTTCTCTTTTACATCCACTCGACCTGGTCGTATAAGGGCAGAATCAAGTCTGAAATTAAACGAAAGAAAGGAAGAAGAGAAATTGCAGAACATTTCGGTGAAAATCACTTCAAAAATCAAAGACAAACATTTGATCTACATCAATGTTTGGAACATAATGATGAAAAAAGCATTTATTTTACATGTTGTATTTGTTAAGGCTTTTGTGAAGTCATGGATTTTGGTTTGGTTTGTTTTATGGCATATCAACATCTCAATGGGTTATTTAATGCTGACAAAATTGTTATTGCTGGTAATATTTTTTTCCAAAAATGTATTGCTGGTAAAAATTTTTCTAAAAAATTATTGCTGGTATATAGAATATAAAATCCTATTTTTATACTTTCACAGGGGGATAACTATTTGCCCATAGCTGGGACCCTGACAGGTGCTACCACCCCATGTCAGAGTGGACGTGGGAACACCAGTAATTAAGAGGTGGTTCCACGCTCATCAAAACCTTCTGATCAAAGGCCTTGCTGCCGGATGTAGTTTATCATCTTACCCAGGACGAATCATAAATATTAATCACAGATTAAATATTATACTGTGACAATTCCAGATCAAATTTCAGTGAACTACATGTCACACTATGGACGTATTGATCCATCCTCATCCAATGTTCCATGCAACTATGGCTAATGACGTGGAAACTAAAGATTTTCTGGATGAGTTCCCTTTGGTCATCAAACTTCACCCATAGACGAAAAGAACTGAAGTTTCAATCCCAGCAATTATAAGACAAGTCTAGCTGAGTTTGGAACAAAAAAATGAAAAGCACTTAAAATATTATTTATTTAATTTGCCTTCTAATTTCTCTGCTAGCTGCAATCCTCTTTCAATCTCAACAGAAGAGAAATTGATAAACAGAGCATGACAGGTTTTGTACATGACAAAGCAACAAACAGTGGCTTTTATATAAATAATATTATAAAAGTGCTGAATTTACTTTCACACAATAAGGGCTATTAACAAAGTGTATCTACTGGTGGCGTGGGGTGGGGAGTCACTCTGTATATATATATATATATATATATACAAAAGTAGGCATAAAAGAGCTTTCAATTTTTTTTTTTTTTTTTGTTTTAAATAAGATTGTCCTCCATTCATATAACCAAATAAAAATAACTAACATTTCTAAATGTTTCTAGATTTTTACCCCCCTCAACACCTTTGGGTTAGGTAAATTAATTTTACATGTCACTTCTTGTTGGGTAACTTAATGTTGAAATCAGTCATTTCTTTAATAAGCATTTATTTGGTTCAAGGACAGGTAAATATCAGTTTTTTATATTTGAGTCAATAAGATAGTAGGTGGTCCCTTTTAGGTGAGAGGTTTTACCACTGAGTGTATAATACTCTGGATTTCTTTTACTTACAGTGTATAGAGTACTTTCTAATTGCTCCACCAACAAAAACACATTAATTGTACTGACAAAAATTAAATTATGACCCATTGTTTTGTCATTGGTTCTATTACATTAAAAAAAAAAAAAATTTTCAATGGCAATAAATAAGATCTTTAAAGGCAGTGGAATGTATTTGTCAAAATTAGTATTTAGCCACACACAGCATCCAGTCTTTAGCTTTCAGCAGGTGTATTCCATTAGAAAGAGCTTACAGCTCTATCACATTAAAACACTGGTTTTCATACAATCACTGAAGTTTAGCAACATCAATCCTGGTCAGTATCTAGATGGGCAACCACTTGGAAATATCAGGTGCTGTAAGCTTGGATGTGTGGATGGTGTAATAGATAACGACTCGGATTTGGAAATCAGAGATGGATTCATTATATTCACTTACATAAACAAATATCCTTGGGAAAGGTATAAATCCACCTCTTCCCCACACCCCCAATTATAGGTTAATTAGTACTTATATCAGTAAGTCATTATTATGTCCAAAAATTTCTTACAATCTAAAAATATTTTCTAGCTTTAAATAAACTGCAAATGGATGATAAAATTATAAAAAACATAATTAATCAATCCATCAGAAAAAGAAAAATTCTTCCTAGAAGGAAAAATAAGAACTGGAGTAGCCCAACTTAAGCATGAACCCAAAAACTCAATAATATGCTTGCTTCTTTAACGACCCAATATTTATCCAGATCTTATTCCAGTAAATGTCCAAAAAACAGTTTTAATTGTCTGAAGAAGATTTCTTTTAGTAATGAGAATCTTCCCAAAATTGGAAACATAATATTTATTAGAAACAACATTTACAGATGAATATAAACTCATAAAAACTACCTTTTTTTTTTATGTAAAAATGGATGCAGTTTCATCAATTAGTTATCAATTATTTACACATGTATTTTACATACATAAATTTACTGAATTCTGTGTGGATTTACTCTTAATAAGTTAATCTAGCTCCTGCAGAGGGCATTTGACTGAGCCTTTATCACAATAGGTAGGGAGGTGCAGATGCAATAGGCAACAATAAACTACAGACAAACTCAAAATTGATCACTGCATTTAAGTATTGCATTAATCTTACCTTTTAGAAGTTCAACGATAATTCTTCTGCTGCTACTTAATTTAAAGACAGTTTGATGTATGTAGGTCCTTACTTTCAATACAAAAAAATTATTTTTATTTCATAGGTTACTTTTGCCAGATTTCACAATTAATTTTGATCATTCCCAAATTTATTTCCAAGTTACAAAAACTGTCATCATACAAAAAAATTACTGAAAACAATCACAGCAATGAAAACTTGGGAATCCAAAATTTTAAAATTGTGGGCCTGGAATGTTTTTAAATTACTTATGGAGTTGGCCTGATTCCAAAATGGTATAATATGTTGGGCTACAGTTTCTAGGAATAAAGTTGAAAAAGTGTGACACTGACATTCACATTTATTATATATATATATATATATATATATATATATATATATATATATATATATATACACACACACACAAAACCTAAACTCTGATCCTGATCACTAGTGCTGATCCATATGTAAATAATCCAGCTATTTTTTATGGGAATTATGCAAGTTGTGAATAAATAGTGATAAAGATATTGACAAAGTTCTGAATTAAGACTAAAATTAAAACTAAATTTTGCAACTTACCTTTCCAAATAATTTGTTGTCATAAACACAATTCTACCTTCAGCAGATGCAACACCATCAAGTGCATTGAGCAGCCCACTAAATGTCAATCGACCAAATCCTTGATATGCTGCTGGGTCTAAAGGAAAGTAAACAAACTTTATTCAGTCCTATCCTGGCTTTAAATAAATTGGATCACAAAATTTTAACAAGTAACCAGCCAAACACACACACTTCAAACATAAAACGGTTTTCTTATTGGTTATTCTAAATTGAACAAGACTGGTCTTTGATTTGGAAGTCCAGACAAAAAGGATCTATTGCCAATTTTATAAGTGACTAACACAAGTTGACAATATTGAATATAATGGCATTTAAAACTTACACTGCTGCATTGTTGGCTAGTTGTGCTGGGGTCATTTTCAGAAAACTAGGAAATTGCCATTTACTAGAAATAAAGGACCAAAAAGACATTGACAACAATTTCTTATGGACACTGCCTGTTTTCAATCAGATAATCTACAGAATGGATTATGCTAAGTGACACCCTCCTGACCAACATAAAATATAATAAAATTACATCACAAAATATGTTATATTGTATACTGCCATATGTCTATGATGGTTTGGAAAAAAGCCTACACACTAGTTAGTTTATAGTGCAAACACTAGGGACTGACATTCTGTTCTACACATGCTTCATAAAAACACGTCTTGTAAATGTATATGATAGGATAAGGAATAAATAACAAATGTTCTTCTGATTTGTTCCTTATCCTATCATTCTGTCAGATTCTGATCTGTATTTGATCTGATTTCAAAATGTATGTCTCTGAGCATCAGCTGAAAAGTTCTTAGTCTAACTAAGATATACATGTAATTAGATACACCACTTGGTAGACAAAAAGACATGCAAGTGTACCAGAATACAAAAGCTGGGTGATCAGACTGAACTTTCCAGCCAGCCCTCACATGTGAATATATATATATATATATATATATATATATATATATATATATATATATCTCCAAATGAAAGAAAGAACAGATTAAGTAAAAATCCACTGTTTGTAGCATTTACTTTTAAAAAAGTGCTCAATACAAAGAGTAATATATTATTGTTATATTTTTATTATAAAAGATTATAATAACATTTTCAAATCGCTACACAAAAGCTTTCACGTTTTAATACTATGATTGCATTTCTTCAGGCGAATAGTATTGAAAGCTGATTCATGTTACCTTCAGCATCTCAATTCTAGAGTTTCAGACCTGTCCATCCACTCTTCAGGGGATATCAGCAATCTACTGATTATATTTTTTGATATTTTGCATTTTTATATGCACTTATGATTGATGTAAGTTTTTGCCACATTGTTTGTGCGTGTGTATTTTCGCATGTGCAGCTATGTGCCCATCTGTGAGGATGTGCATACATTTAAGGTGTTGTGATCATTTGTCCTTTTCCTCATTTTTTTTTTTTTTTACTTTAAACTCACTCTTTAGCTTTTACTCTCCCCCCCACCCTGTTCTTTCAACAGTTACTATATATTGAAGACAGGTAATGTAAATCTTCTAAACATATATAGGTAACTTCTATAACATCTATATCATTATAATGATATATACATACTACCCAGCTTGATGTGTTACTGGATGAGTGTTACAAATTATTCTTGACATTTTGTGTTGCAGCAAGGCAAAAAAAAAAAAAGGTCTCAAGTAAAATTTACCAGCAACCATTTAACTTTTTATTGCTTCCATAAAATTTTTTTCATTAAATTATTACAGAAAATCTGTTTAGTTCCAAAAGTTTGCATAAATAAAATGTCAAAATAATGGGGTAGTTTTTGTTCTTTTCAACTTATCTATGTCACATCTTGACTCCTGTTAAACATTAGGGTCGTAAAGGCATATCGTCAAGTGCTGCAGCCATGGCAGCAGTGGTGCATCTTGGCAAGATAACCTGACGAAGCCCATCCCTCTTCAGGCTGGTTTTGAAGTCAAAGTTTTCCTTGCCCTCGACTGGTTGCCACCTCAAGGCAAGAAAGCCCAGTCTGCCTTGCTATTTACTCCTTAGCTGGAGGGACATGGATTTTTCAAGCAAATGAAACAAAATTAAGGAGGAATTAAACCTAGTATACTGAATTCACTTTCTGTTCCGATACTCATTACCCTATCTGCACTTCCAACCAACTCGTCTAGAGAAATCTTATAATTATATTTTACGCCGTTTACAAAAAGTCTGGTGTAAGATTGAGTTCTGACACAATTCCATTCAGAATTTAAGCAGTACTTACTTTCCACAGCTAAATCTCGACTCACAAAGGCTGCATCAATATCTTCCAACAGGATAATGCTCTGCTCCGGAGCCACTGTCAGGAGGTGATTGAGACGATCATCTGTCAAACTACGTTCACTGAGGTTCATCACACAAATATGATAGTCCAATTCTCCTAAAAGAGAAAACAGAAAAACAAATGAGCCAAGCCCTTTGAACCCAACTTTATTCCTTTAGCCTTTAATATGCTTAGCATTTTTCTATATGTTTAAAGATCATTTGTATACATATAAGAGATTTATTCTGCCAATAATCCCTGACCAATGACAATACCTTTCTTCCTGATTATCAATACATTTGTATAGTGAAATTATTAGAAAAGCATTTATATTATAAATAAAATAGTACTATATAGTTAGTAATCCTTGCATTAGTTCCTGACTGCCGACAATCCCTTTCTTCCTGATTTTCTGTGCACAAATAGTGAATACAGAGTGGGTGCAGAAATGTGTATGTTGTATGTTTTATATACCCTTTCATGTCTAGAGTCAACTTTTATCTATCCTACATATCCTCACATGTACTTCTTACCTATTCTCTTGATGCCCTGACAACAATCTCATTTAATAACCCTCTACCTCAAGTGGCTATTGGACCTTCTATTAGGTGAACAATAGTATAAAACAAAAAAATATATCCAGTAAGAAGAGACATTATTTTAAAATATTGTAAGTACAACTCAATGTTATCTTTATAAATACAACCTAATGCCAAACTATGCAAAAGCATAAAAGACGATAGATATAACTGATTATTATTCATCCTTACAATTATTAAATTACTTACATTATTTATTTTATGAAGACAAATGTTAAATTCTTAAAACCATGATGAAAAAATAAATTCAACAACAAAATTTCAAATTATAAATGTGCTAATTAGTTATTTTAAATATATAAAATACACTGAAATAAATAAATTGAAATATCAATTTTTAAAAAAGTATTGACCTTTAAAGATTTTTTATGTCTACTTTATACAGTTAAAAAAACTGACGTGCTAACATACTTATCAAAAAAGATGTACTAATATAAAAGTTTTAACCTACCAATCATAGACTGGCATCCATTTGCTGAAGGCCAATAGAACAAGTAATTCCGTAGTTATCTACCCTTGATTATGAGAACAAAGATAATTTTTTGACTGATTTTTTTTAACGTATTGAAAGGACGAGTAGCGAAGTCCTTGTCACAGACCAGCGAAAACTGGTTTGGAAGTTTAGCATCAATCAGTTGGTTAATAAGTGGTTGATCTTTCTTAAATCATAAAATCATCCGAAATTTATATCAAGTGAAAAGAGAACAAACAAAGAAAGAAGATGGCTAATTCTGAATTTCTTTATCTGTTGTTGTTATCATTCATTATTAGACTGAATGTAAATAAGAAGATAGGTATTTATTAATCTTAGCTTGGTACAAGACTAAAAGAATGGAACATCTGGTGAGAACAAAAAGCATTAGTGCTTGGTGATTTGGTTATAGTTAGTTAGTAAACTAGTCTCAGTGACTACTAGTATGAAGAGTTTAATCTTCACTGAGTTCCCCAATCATGGACCACAGTAGATTTGGCTTTAGTAATATAAGGAGATCTTTCCCTGGAGTAGAGGTTAACACACTAGATTCATCAATTTATTACTGTTGTATTGAGTACAAGGTTTACTAAGTGCTTCACACTTGTTAAACTGATATACAGCAGTGCCAAATATATTAAAGAATGAAACTGTAGAAGTTAACAAGGTTGTGGGTTTTGTATGGATTTTTAGGTGAATATATAATGAAAGAGAAGAAGCATACAAAAGAACCTGTGTTTCTGCTACAGACGTTTATTCCTTTTACTGACTGTATTGAAACAAAAGTTAAATGTCTCATGAGTATGTTCGTTTTCCTTTTCTGGTTCAGAAATGATTTATAGGATATAAGAATATGAACAGGTTAAACTGGTTGAGCTCAAGTCAGCCTTGCACTGAGTTGGGAAGACTAAACATCTACTTCATGGGTATATAGAGTTTAAGCTCTATACACCAATTTCCAGTATCTAATTATCATACTATTCTGATTTAGTGAATTTCATTGGATAATAAATATTCAAGTAGATTTACTGTGTATTAACTCTTGCTGATAACAAATTTCATACATCCTAAACACAAAGTGGATCCAAATTAGTATTTTGTAAATACTATTGCCGATTGGTCAATATATATGAAAAATAGCAACAACGCCCATGCAGTAGTGTTTAAAGTAAGTTGACCACCAAAATTTCTAAATATATTCGTGAGCCTATCATGTGACTAGAAAACAAATAAATTCAATGCACAAGCAAACCTAGTCAGTGAGCATTTTTGCACAAATAGCAATTGCCAAATTAGTCCATGACGCTTGCATCATTGAAGTGCAAAGTTAGAATTTTAATTTCTTCAGTACAAAAAAAATTCATTGTAATTCAAGTTAAAATATTCAACTCAATCACTCACTCACTTGCAAAATTCTTCCGGATTCATTTATTACTTACTGAAAACTTCTCAATCACAGTATTGATTTTCAACTGAATCTACAGAACATTCTTACACTGGAATTTATTGTTCATCAAGTTTAATTCTTGACTGAAGAATGAACTACCTTTCAGAATTCTTGTAAGATATTTTTATGCAATCTTTGACACACACAAATAGTCAAAAGGCAGAAAACTTGTTACTAAACTCTTAAATTATGAATTTCATTTTAGAAACTGTTTTACAAACTGTTTAAAATTCAATTTAAACAAATCTAATAACAAATTCTATTGAAATTTCACATACTATATAAGGCAAAACATTCAATTCAGTGAACTCAACCTCATGTGACACTGAACATTTATAAGAGTTTAAAAAGTAAATTTAAAATCCACCCATAAAATCTCTCATTCACTAAAGTTCAACCAACACATGTTTTTTGTGTATTTTATGTTATATAAAATATTTTTATTGTTGTTATCTGAGATTTGTTGTTTGTGTCCTATTTATGTTTTATCAATGTTGTGAAATGAAGAAGTTTAAAATGTGTGCAGAAATAACTAATTCACCTTCACTTTTCTAACATTTATGGCCCGACAAAATAGTTAATTAGCAAGTCTCCACCACAAGTAGGTCTGCTAAAACACCTCCGACAATGTTGTTAGAAAGTGGGGAAAAAATGCATTCCCCAGTGGACCACTGAAAGTAACATTCCCCAGTGGGAATATAATTACTGCGTGGTTCACATTTTGAAGCCAAATGGAGAACAAGAAAGATTCTGTCCATTCCATAAGTGAGGTCATAAAATCACACATGTGGCCAGAAACTCTTTCCAGTTTCTTTATAACTTGCAGCATGGGAAAATTTATTTATTCTTTATTATTATTCTATTGGTCTTATTTCATTTTCCCAGAAAAATTGAAATATTTTTAAAATGTTTTGCAGTTGAAGAGAAAAATAAAATTTACTGCCCAGTGCAGCAAATGAGCTCATAATATACAGTCAATTTGTAAGAAACTTTAGCTTTTAATATAGATGTCACCCCTATTGACTGAAATAGGATCACACAGTAGAGCTCTATAAAAGCCAATGCTTTTTTGCTCTTGTGAGTTTTTTTTTGGTCTGTCTCCTGGAGAAAATTTGTCCTTCAGGATTTTTGTCAGTTGCTTGATTATAGAGAGTGGAAGAAAAGGAAAAAGGAAGACTTAACTTAAACTACATGTTCCTTATTAGATGTTTTACTATTTGAATCATGATCATGATCATCTTGATTGTTATACAAATGATTATATTTCTTGGACACATGGCCAAGGGCAGTGGTGCACAAACGTTTTTCCTTCCCATGGACCACTTTTGCCCTTAATATTTTGGGGCGGACCCTCATCATAACCGTTCGATGAAAAAAAAAAAAAAAAAACCTTTTTTATTCTTTACCAATAGACAAGTTTAGGAATCTTGATATAATTTTCCTTTATATATATATATATATATATATATATATATATAAACTAAAAGAAGAGGTAAACCTACCTAGGTTTCATCTATACGGGTCGTCAGTTGACCCTGACGATCTGTATAAGTGAAACCTAGGTAGGTTTACCTGGCTCTTTAGGTTCATATTTAGGTTTGTTCTACTTAGCGTATTGATCACTTTACTTAGTTACTTTTGCTTTACTCATTTTGGAGGTCTTTTTCTTTGGACTCTGAGCTTGGATTCTGGATGATTGTTTATGTCTCAATTTCATGGTCTTAGTTCTTCTTTTTTTTATTCCTTATTTCCCTTTGGGAATTGGTTTGTTCAATTACAAGCCAAAATACCTAAGGTTTTTCCAAACGAGTATAACTATTTTAACTATATATATATATATATATATATATATATATATATATATATATATATAATCCTTCCTTTATATATCTTTTTACAATCAAAACATCTGTTAGAGCAAAAAGGATGCTAACTTACATTGCTTGATTTCATTCTTTGCTAGTTTTAGAGTTGTTTTTCTACTTTTAGTATTTTAACATGGCGTCGATTAATGTAGAAATTCCAGTTCTAAGTTTTAACAACCGTTCCGAAGTGAAATTACTCTATGGACCACTAAAATTTTACCATGGACCTCCAATTTGCTATTTTTTGGTGTGGACCTCAGTAATGTTACATGCCCCCCAAGAAAAAGGAAACAAAAGAAAGGAAGAAAAAAAGAAAAAGGAAACAAAAGGAGAAAAAAATAAATGAATTACCTACCTGCAAGTGCAACTATATAGCTACTCTTTCCACAACCTGGCGGTCCATGCAGAAGATACCCCCTGCGGTAGGGAATGCCCCTATCTGTATACCATTTGACATTTCCAATGAATTCTTTTACATCTGTCATTATCTGCTCAGAGATGCCAGCATCTAAAACCACAGAACTTAGTGGTCGTTTTTTCTTTGGATATCCAAATTGGCGCCATTCTGAACCCATTGGCGTATACATAACTGTCTTTCCCTCTTGTTCTTGTAAAGCAATCGCTCGAGCCTCTTCAAGAATATTAAAAAATAAATCTCGATTCTGTCCGATGGCTGTAAGAGACACTGTCTCAAATGGTGTCCCTGTTGTGAAATCGCCCATCGTCTTCTCTCGATTTCTCTCAACTTTGATCCACGTGTTTTTATGCTTAAAAAAATGGTTACCTGGACTTGGCATGAAATCAAACTTGGTGTAGATGCGACCAGCATCTGACTGTTCAAACTTGGTGCGAACACTGAGGTGCTGTGCACGCATGGCTCTATGCGAAATCCAATGTAGAAGCCAGTGGTAACTTTTATCAGCGCTTGGAACTTCCAGGCTGATCAGATAATTCCTTCGCAGCAGAATACCACCATACTGTGCAAGTTTTCGCAATGCTGCCATTCCTGTACCAACACCAAAAAGTCCAAAGCCAGCACCAAAATATGGATTGCTTCCCAAGGAAGCCACAAGTTCTGTAATTGTCATTTCAGGGAATCAGAGACTGAAAAAGAGAAAAAAAAAAAAAAAGGGGGTAAAAATCTGGAATACAAAACCACATAATATTAACCTTTAAAAAGTTCTCCAAAATAAATATCTTTCTATTTTATTTAGGATATTTTTATTCACTCATTTTAAAATATCTTTTGATTTTGGGTTAAATCAAGAATATTTGGACACAGTTACATTTTATGGTAAGAACTAGTCTATCATGAACTTCTCATAGCTGGCAGAACCAGTTTTGTCAGATTGATCACAAAAAAGGGCTACAATTTTATCAATTTCTAAATTAAATCTGGAGTTTTTACATCAGTTATAAAGCAGAAAAAATTCTCCACTTTTTAACAAGGGTTTAAGATAATATATATATATATATATATATATATATATATATATTTTCCTTGTCGGTCATACAGATAGATAGATTTATGTATGTATGTATGTATGACAGACAAGGAAAATTTGATGAATCTTTTACTGAGTTTTTCTAGTATTCTTAAATTTTTCTGGGGGTAAGAGAGTTCAAAGATTGTCTATAGTGTCCATTGTCCCAAGTGCTTCCAGTCACTTCTTTAGACATTTTCAAAGGGTTTGCTGTTAATTTCTTTCCATGTTTTTTTTTTTTTTAAAACATGTAGTTGTGTTACCTATATAGTCGTAGCATTTATTTTGAACTCCATGAAAGGAATGTAGGTGGAATTTGAATTGGCATCATTCTATTTTAAAAAACTTTAAGCACATTATTTTTGTTGTTAAATAGAAAACATAAAATCTCACCTTATATAACAACGGAAATAATATGACATCTTTTGAACAGGAGTAGGAGTTTATCCCTTGTTTCCTGTTTAGGATTGGCTTTCCAATTCTTTCTAAGGTCTACTTTAGCACTGCACTCCTAACACTTGTCCTTTCTTACACTAATACAACTCCACACAATAACCCTCTACCTTGAGTGGCTCTTGGACCTTCTCTTGGGTGAACATTAGGAAAAAGAAAACTATCATGAAAGTTATCGTCTGAAACAATTTTTTTTGCACATCAAACCCTGAAGGCTTACCTAGTCTCATATTCAGAGCATGACCAAATCTTTCCCATGAACAACTGTTTCACAAAATAGGAGACCAAAAAAAATAATAATTGAAAAACCAATGGAATATTTAAAGAGACTATATTATCATCCATCCAGTTTAATGTTCAAAACAATTTTTGCATGCTACTGAATTACCTACCAAAACACATATTTTACTTTCATAAAACTAGATATATTCAATAATATGCCAAAAAAAAAAAACAACATAACATCATGAAAAAAGGGCCCAAGCTTAATAAAAACAAAGGTTTATCAAGAAAAAGTTTATGCTATTAATAATAGGAAAGACCAAAGTGTTTTTTAATTATTTTTTAAAAAATTTTTATTCCTTTCTAGCACGTTTGAAATTTTGGTTAAAAATCTTTTTCTTTTTTTTATGGCAACATGAGTGTAATATTTAGCATTAGTTTTTTTAGCGCTTTTGTCAGTTGAAAAAACACATTAATTTGGAAATTTTTGCAAAAATCAAATAATTATCAGATTTTATTGAAACTTTCAAAACTTATTAAAAAAATGATGAAATTATTTTAGAAATGTTTGTTTTTTTTGAAAGTCATGGCAAAAATATTTTTTTTTTTTTACACCTTACTTAATTTTATGAAAACTTGAAAACTCGAATATGAGCCTCTCTGTATTTTTTTAATTAAATGCAGAAGACTTTGAAGAATATAAATCATTGATTTTTTTTCCGTAAATCGAGGAGCAGTTCAACCCAAACTTTAGCTCTGAAATGTAAAATACAAAAAAAGTAAAACCCAATAAAACTAAGACATTATTTAATTAAAAAAGCTTTTAATGCCTTTTCAAAATAATGACATTTTTCTGAAGCAAAATATTTTTTGGATGAAAAATGAATTTTTACAAGAATTGTTTTCTTTTAATTTTTAATACAAAAGGTGATAAAGTTGTTAAATATTTTAAAATTAAGTTTGAATACTTAATACTTAAGTCTGGAAATGCTCTTAAAAGATCTATTTTTCACAGATCATAAATTTGAAAGCTTATTACAATAGCAAAGTGATTCTATTTTTTTTACAATAATTTTTTAATATGCCAATTATAAAACTGTGACCAAAGACTTACAATCTGTAAAAAGTCTTTGGTCACAGTTTTATAATTGGCATATTAAAAAATTATTGTAAAAAAAAAAAATAGAATTGCTTCGCTATTGTAAAAACAGAAATAATCTTTTTTAAGAAGCTTCTTTAACCTATCTTTTCTGGATTATGTATTAGAAAACAAAAAAATATAGTGTCAAATTACAATATTAAACAGCAACATTTCAAACTCCCATGGCGGAGTAATTGTTAGCGGAGGAATCGGAGAGCCAAGTTCGAATTCCAGCCAGATCCATTACATTCATTTACATGCTAATACCCTTGAGAAAGGTATGAATCCTTTTCTTCCCCCCCCAGCTATGGGTAAATAGCAGGACAGACCAGGTTCTATACCGGGTTTTTGGATGGCAACTGGTCTACAGCAGAAAGAAATGGCAACCTACTGCGGGAAAAAATCTGCCTCGTCATCGAAAGATACATGATCGCCTAAGTGTGTGTCACGAGTGGCATATAACTAACAGAAGTACATTGTTATTGTTATTGATTGAGTTATGATGAGGGAGCATTAAATTCTTATTAATAAAGAAATTCCATAAATGTTGAATTTCGTCAAAAAGTAAAAGGAAAATGATGCTGACCTTGGAAGTTCGTAGGGGGTTTTGTTAACTTTTAGCTGCACACCCCGAAATTGTTTTAAAAAAATAACCCAACAAAATCGGCAGTTTTTATTTATTTATCATTTTTATCAGGCTCACCAAGATAAACGGAAAACGAAGAACAGGTGTCCCAGGGTCCGTACACACCCGAAACCCCATAAAAAATTAATTTTAATTTAAAATTAATTTTAAAATTTTTAAAAATTGTTTTCATATGGCTCCAGCCCCGATGTCCAGCTAAGTGTTCTCATTGTTTAATAAAATTGTAACAATACTGTTGTTAACAGGATATTGTTTTCTATAAAATGCATCTTAGATGTATTTACAACTGAATGAAAATAATTTAATAGTCGTACAATATAACAATTGACTAAATGAAATTCAAGATAAGGTAGGACTAAGGAGATACTTAGTTTTTTTTAAGTCTACTAATTCGATATAAATTTTCGATACCTCCGGTTAAAAATGAAAAAGCATTCTTGAAGATTTCATTTTAGCTTTAATTGAAAGCTAAAGGATTAAATTTACTATTTCCAGTCAGTAAAATATTCTGGTGTATTTTAAATACAAAATAATTTTATAATTGATCGTAAAACACTTCGTGAAAAAGAAAACTACACTAAAATACCCAAGACAAGTGGAATAGATTTAAAAAAAACGACTTACAATAAGTTATAATAACATTATTATGAAACTGTGGATTGTGCAATTATCAAAAGAAAAACTGTCGTAATAAAAATGACTTTCAAAAGAAGAATTTCAAAATTCATACCTCCTTTCCGCTTTGTTATCGAGCCATTCCTTCCGTCACCGGCAACAACGTGCTCGTCTTGTATCGATTAGTTATGGCTGGCATCTGTTCAGCAGGGTTTGTTAGGAATTTCCTTGTTAGATATTGGAAAAATAGATGATTTCGGGGTCATATCTTTCCTCTTCCATGTACACAAATTATTCTTTATTATATCATTGCAACGCAGAAATGAGAGGAAGATTTTTTTCGGTATCATTTTCTCCTGAAAATATTTTTTTTATCTTCATTTACAAACAAACAAAAAATGTTTGTTTAATTAATTCATTCATTTTTTAGCGCTCCGTGTCTTGGCTTTCCAAGGTCGTTGCTTTTTCTTTACGTTAAGTTCAATGGATTATATAGTTTTAAAAAAAATGAATTTTTTTATTGTCTTTTATTTTTCATTATTTTATTAGATAGGTGTTAATTTTTCTTTTCAATCAAAGAGGTTTTAAATTAAACTTTTTTATGTTTTAAAAAAAGTGACTGTAAAACCATAATTTTCCCTAATTTTTTTCACCTTCTAACGAAACAAATTTCACTCAATCAATGGCCACCTATAAACATAACTGAAAAAAATATATATATTTTAGTGAAAAAAAAAAGCTATTTTTTTTTTTTTTTCAGAAATGGTTTTTTGTTTGTTATTTTTTGCAGCGAGATTCACCCTTTACAAGGCCCGGGGGCCACTCAAGGTAGACGGTTACGTTTGGAGGTCATCCGTGTGTATAAGAGTGGAAGATAACGATTTAACCCCAGTCTTGAACAGGTTAAGAATAAGATTGTAGTGATCGGGAAAAATATCCAGTTGGAAATCGATTCCATAGTTTCATTGCACTTCACTTCACTTTTTTAAATTTGTTTGAAAAATGTTGATTAAATTTGTATTTGTTTGTGGAATTAAAATTCCTGTTGGTGTTAAGATATTGATTTGCTTATGTTTAACTTGAAACTATCTTTCTTGGGGATAGAAATTATTTTGGGAATTAAATAAAAATGCCTAAGATAATTTCTTTCTCCAGGAAACCTAGAAAAAAATAACATAAACAATTAGACAAAACTAATCGAAAAAGCAATTTTTTAATTAATAATACTTGTAAGTTGTCTCTGATATTTAAATAATAAAAAAAAAAGGATGAACAGATTAAATATATGTACAGGCTTCTGAAAAAATATCCTTAAACGAAAACCTATTATTGTTAATGCCTGATATTAAAAAGTAAAAAATTAGCAGTTCGGTTTTGAAAACGCGATATTCGATCGAAGGGAGATAACTGCGGCATTTTATTTTTAATCATTTGGAAAACAGCATTGGGTCATGGCTCTTGTATGGTCATCTTCCAAGTTTGTTATTTTTATGACGAGTTCGTTCCTCACTGGATAGTGATTTTCAAAGCAAAGTTAGCGTACTCAAACAAATATAATTGATAACGTTTAAAAGGGAAGCGTTGTCATTACGATATGTGACAAAAAACATACACCCTAAAAGAAAAAAAACAAGTAATTGTTAGATTTCATTGAAAATTTCAGCAATTCTTTAATGAAATAACTTTACTTTATTGATTGTTTTTTTAATGTATCTTTCGGGTCTGTTATATCCTCCTTGCCTTTAGTTAGCTAGTGAATTTTGGATCTTCTTAATTTTTGTTTTCATAAAGGTAAAAAAAATCCTTGAAAAGATGGTATAAATTTTAAAAATATTTATCGAGTGAAAACACCTCGAAAATATGATCCGAAATCTTAAGAAAAAAATTCAAGAAAACTCAACAAAAATCATTTTTTTAGAGGGTTGCTGTATAAAAAAATTTCATTAGTTGATACAAAAAAATAATAATAATAATAATAATACTTACTAAAAAATGAAAATAAATTAATATTATAATAATTGTCTAGGTTTGTCTTACGTACTTTTTAGGGAAGTGTAAATCCAGACGGTATATGAAACCACGTTACATCTGTGCTTATAAAAATTTATATTTTCAGAATTGGCTGTTCAAGAACTGCCAAAAAATTTCAGTGAAGGTGGATTGTTTTAATTTAATTTTTTAAATTAAAAAAAATATGTAATATTTCTTTATTATCAAATCAAATACGTGATCTTACGCCCATGTAAATTTGAAGTTAAGGTCTGGCTGGAACTTCTTCGATTGTTATAAAAAGAGAAGGACCAACAGATAAAAGCTTCAGAAGGCATTCAAAATCCAAAGATCAAATTTTCAAAGAAGAACTGAATGTTTCAACCAAGACGAAGTCACACAAAAAATTCATCCTAAAGAAGGAAAAAACAAAGGACTCAGGTCAGAAGGGAAGCAATTTTTCTTTTGCCTACTATCTTAACTTTTTAAAAAAAGGCACGGAAACCTAACGGTGTTCTATATAACAGATAAAAAGTAGCCGTGAAATTTGAAATTGCCAAAGCTTGCTTCGTTCTGTGATTTTTTTTGTCTTACGATTAAGTGACTGCGCCATTCTTTGTAAAAGATTTGCCGTTTTCAAATTTTGTATTATTACCGTTTTTTCATTTTTCGAAAATTGTTTTTAAAATTTTAAAAATCACTTCTTGTATATATATTTTTTTATGTTATGCCTTTATTTTTTAAGCAGCGCAAAAAGAAAATTTGTTCTTTTAAATATCGCGTATCTAAACAGTCTTGTATTTGTTAATGTTCAGGATATGAGAGAGAGAATGAGGAGGAGGCTTTCTCTTCCTCTTCCTCTCTTGTTGAACTCTCTGCCTCCCAGATGAGGCTATGCCGAAGGGCAGAATCTTGTTTGGGGAGGTAGATAAGCCCAGCCCTGTGGACACGGGGTCTCCGGCCAATATTTGCTCGAGCCTACGGGCTTGGGACGCCTCACGTTAAAAACTGACCTTGTACCACATCTTGCCTTGTGGGGAGGTTGGTAAATACAGACGAGTAAAGTAAAGAAGACGTTATCTCTTCTTTTCCTTCCAGGGAAGAACATTTTCTTTTAGTTGATGCTTAATTTTATGTACAGGAAAAAAATCTTTAATGCATATTTGTCTGAAAAATTGGCTGTACGATATTAAAGCTCTTTCAGATCTTGGTCGTTGCTGATAAAGTTGATATTAACCTTTAATATACAAAAGGGAGGGAGGTCCTCGGACGACCCCAGAGTGACATTTTTAGTGATTCTGGTGTAATTATTATTGATTTTTATATGCATCCCACATCAGTTTCAGATAAAACATATAACTTGACTTATATAAAATTCAGTATCTGTCTATATTTTTGAGATGAGGTATTATGTACACTATTTACATTATTCGGACTGTTGTCCTCATCTTTGTCGCCATATATATTACAACGTTTCGGCCGTTGTACGCTCCGGCCTTCTTCAGGTGATTGGAATGTCGAACTGAACCCTTTATTTCGCTCACTGGGGTAGACTGTTCTAGTTCCACGTGCTATGTTTAATGGATGTCAGTTATCTCCTGTTAATTTCCCTCTGAAAGTTCTCCACTGCCTTAACCGGGTATTGAACTCACGCTCTTTGGGTTCTGTCACTAGATCTAACCAACGCCTTTATCCACTGTGCCATGTGTCCTTCATCAAAACGTAAAAAACACCTTTGGGGTCCTGACAGGATTCCGTTTTGTATTATATCATATATTTGGATTATCAATTTTTTTAAATTTTTTTTTTTTTTGTTTACAGGTTTTGAACGTTGATAAGTTTGAAAAATCTCCAGCTAACAAACCTCAGATGATAACATTATTCGGATGCTAGATGAGTGCCATGTAAATAACCCGAATGATGTCTTGAGCGAATCTGATGAAGAATTTATTCCACAATGATATGCGTCTGAAGCAGAAGACAATCTTTAAAAGAAAGTGACATTGACTTTGAAAATTCTGATGGAGATTCCGATGAAGATGAATTCATTACAAAATCAGAAAGAAAATAGACTAGGTTGCTTCCTCGGTTGACTCACCGTCGCCAATGTAACATTATTCGAGGATCTGCAGGGCCAATGCCAGCAACTAATGCCGCAACCACTATGTCCGAAGTTTTCAAAATGTTCTTTGATGATCAAATTGTAGATACTATATGAATCATCACCAATACTGAAGCGTCACGTGTTCAAGATTCCTATGTAAATACACTTCCGAACAGAATGAGATGTAGATCCTGTGGAAATAAGGGTGTTTTTGGTGTCCTGCTGATTGCTGGAGATCTTCGATCCCGAAAGGAATCGATTTCTGAAATGTTGACAACAGATGAGAACATTTGCCGTGCAGTTTTTATTGCTGCCATGGCACAGAGATAGATTTTTGCACGCCCTTCAGTTTAACAGGTTTGACGATAAATCAACACGTGATTAACGAGAGGTAAACGATAAAATTGCAGCTATAGGATTGGTTTGTAGAAAATTGCAAGAATTTTTCGAACCATTTGAAACATTACAGCAGATGAGCAACTAGTTACATTTCGTGGCAGATGTCTAATGAGGCAGTACATGTGTTGTGGACCCTCGAAGAGGAGAAGGGAGAATGTGGCCTGTGCCCCTTAATTAAATTAATCAAATGAGACCCGCAAATATTTAAAAGTAAAAATTAAATGTAATCTGACAGGTCAATAAACTACGATACAATAACAAGGAGTTTACATTAATATTGTAAAAAATATTTGTCTACAATAAAATATAATTTAATCAGATAAATTAAATTGAATTGCAGGATATTGTTAATGTTCTGATTGAATCAAACGCAATCAAAAGATGGCAATTCAAAAAAAAAAAAAAAAAATGAACAAAGGTCCCATACGGAACAAGGTTAACTCAAAAATTCACGTAACAAATAATAATGTGAAATAAGGTTCCTGAAAGAAATGTTACTATAAAATTTACACACTTATATGAACGTAACGAAGATTTTTAGAATCAATCGAAGAGTTAAATGTATCATGGACGAGATTGTACATGGAAAGTAGAGTTCATGTTCGGAACTGAACGTAATCAAAATGTTCATGTGTTAAGTTGGCAGTAATAAAAGTTCGTGTATGGAACAGTACAAATTCCGAATTGAACGTTGACAAAAGAGTACATGTATCAAATTGGTAGTAGATAAAGTTCATGTACAGAAGAGTACAAAATAGATTGTATAACACACCAAATCTGTATTGCTTACACAGAGAGATAAACCAAATATTGATGTTAAAATGAAGAATACTGACCGATTTTGATGGGTTAAGTGATATGCACCAAATTCGAGGAGAAGAGTCGATATTTGAAATAAAGTCTTGACAAAACGGGTAGACTGGAAATAAAACAATAACCGAAAGGGAAAACTGTTGATGTATTTAGTCTGGTGGCTGCTGGTCGTTAAATAATCAGATATTACCTATGTCTCTTTTGAAATAAAATTGGCGGAAATTCGTCGAAAGCGTTGATTAAACGTTGAACTGGACTGGGTTGACGTCCGGACGGAAAAAATGTCCGTAGAAATTAGCCGATGTTACGATACAAGTTGTTTGACGTCAGGACAAATAGCTAGCCACAAAAATGAATCAGGACTAAAAACAGTGGCAACAACATTTTGTACATATACATGGCGGGCGTAAAGAAATGAATGAATTTCAACAAGGCGATATTTTATGTTTTTGTTTTTATGTAACTGATTAATAAGAGAGGGAAAATACACAAGTATGCGGACAAAAGAAAGAAAAGTTTAGAAGTTAGGAATTGGGGGTGGTGATACACGCTTTGTATGTGAATAAAGTTTAGTCACTGGGGGGGGGCATATCCCCATGTTCGGGGACATACATAAGCTGTAGAAGCAGCTCCAGAATTTCAGCAGTGGAGCTGCTCTTGTAGCGTATAGGTACGCCGTCTGGGTAAATATTAGCGTACCAAATGACTCATCTTCGCATAAACTTGGAAAATTCTTTTCTCGCACCTCCCACCTGTGGAACTCCTTTCCGCTTAATTGCTTTCCTGATAACTACAATCTTCAAAAATCTAAATGCAACGTCAATCGCCATCTTCTATATTCTTGAATCCTGTTCATCTTATGTATTTCCCTCAATCCTCGCTATTCTCAATCTCTCATTTTCACTCCCTGTATCCCCGCCCCAGAGTTACTAGTGGTATTCTCACCTTGCTTGAGGTGAAATGATAAAAAAGATATTTTATGGGCTATTTTTTAGGCGAAGAAAATAGTTCTTTTTCACATCCAATAGCAGGAAAGATGTCCAGTCAATTTATCATAATGTAGACAACATCAGTACCGTGCCAGTCAAACTCGTGGTTGCCGTATTAGCCGACCGAGAGCGGGGGTCCGATAAGCCCTAGCCACGGCAAATTGACAACATATTCAAGCAACAAATTATTATCTGGTAATATAATTCACGTGAAACGCGGTATTCCTTTTACGTAGATTGCCTGGAGACTCAAGATTCCGGTCACTGTTCCTTTTCGATGTATACTCGTTCATCTATTGAGCGATGTTTTTTACCAGCACGACATCTTTTTTTTATATATTCCTTGTCTAGGTTTAGTCTCCAGCGGCGCGATGTTAACACCTTTCACTCGAACTTCGTAGAAGTACAACGCATTGGCTAGAGTAGTCTCACTGTGAACGCCATTCTTTGGTGTAACGTTGTACCAGATGTACCAATAAACCGTTTCTTGGACAGAGCATTGTTAACTGACAGCGATCCGCTTTATCGTTCTGTGTGAATCTTCAGCAATACCGTTTTCAGATGGCCCATGAGGACCGCAGGAAGAGTCCCCAATCTTCAGAAAATGTCCTGAAATACCTGCTGTTGAATGTTGTGCCATTGTCTGTCAGGATTTTCTCGGGTGGGCCCCTTTCAAGAAAGATTGCCGTGATATGCTGGATTACAGCAGCAGAGTCTTCTCGTGCTAAGGGTTGCCGAATGGCAAACCGGGAAGGCCTACAATCTATCATGGGTGATGTCCATCCCCTGTCTTTGCCATACACCTGCTGTCCCTAGTTTCCCTCTTTGCTATCGGATCGGTGCTGAATCGACATTCCAGACAGGATCTAACTGCCGATCTAACAGGCTCTTTTATCGCGGATGGGGAGATCTTCCTAACGAAGTAGGTTGTTCGTCTATCACCAGGATGTCTCCAGTGCAGGTATATTTTCTTGACCTGGCTAAATTCCATTCCATTGCCAGTTTCAGCACATACCTGTAGCACAGGTTTAACTTCATTTTTTTTTTATTTCCAGCCACCTGTGGAACTCTAATAATTACGTCCGCTTTGTTTTGGTTCGATCTGACAAGGGTAACGTCCACCAACAAAGCAAACTCCTTGACTAGTTCCAAGAAGGTTTTCAGCCTTCATATAATCAACATTTCACCCGTAGCCTTGGTTCTCACCAGACATTCGCCGGTCAGCGTGTCCGTAAACCATTTATACACGCACAGCGAGTCCATTTTTAGGTGTACGGTCTCAGCCTCCCATTGTATGGCAAGGTTGACTCCTCTAATAACCGAATCCATTTCTGCATGGTTAATATGTCATGTGTCGGACCCTAGCCTCAACCAACATGCATCCTCGACAATGGACCTAACAGATTCCATTTTAACTCAGGTCGCTAAAGAACCTGTCCACCCACAAGGTGTTTTCATTACTATCCAAAAACCATTTGCCTTTGCCCGGATCGACTTGCTTCACTCGGATACTGGTCTCCGTTAACATTCTTTTAAGTGGAACGTCGTTCTTTTGATCGTCCCAACCTTTCGTTACTGCGTTTTCTCTTCACTTGATGACGTCGATTGGTACTCACAACCACCCAAATACTGGAAGGTGTCTGACAAACCTGCCACAAAAAGAGAACACCTTTCTCCTGGTCACCACTTCAAGAACGTTTGGAAGCGTATTGCCACGTTTCCACCATAAGGTACCATTCTTCCTCCAGACGGCCAAGACAAGTATCTTAGCCCCATCTTTTGTCTGCTCCGGATCCTTATTTGTCAATCTAAAACGCGACAATTGTTCCGCAATGCAATTTACGGACGGGATATCTTCATTTATGAAGAGGTCGTCGATATAAGCTGAGGTTGCCATATTGATGTTTTCTGCCTGAGACAGCACTGCTTTGATAATGGATTTCATTATCAGTGGGGTGACGTCCAGTCTCAAACCCAATCTGCCTTGGAAAATAACTGTCTGGTACGATCAAAGTTGTTCATTGACGCACTTGAAGGTAAGCAGATTTGTAGTCCAGTTGTGCCACATTTGACCTTTGCTATCTCCACTCTCTTAGTTTACTGGCGCAAACATCAGCGTTTGCTGCATACGCGTCAACGTGGAGGTTAAGTTCCCGGTAATCCCGGTAATCTATTATGGGTCGCACCTTCGATTTGTTTTGTTTCACGATGGCAATTAACGGAAGAAACCCTTTCGGGCGGCCAAATTTTCGTTCTCATAATGAATAAGCCAGCCTTGCTCGACCCATCGATGCAATTCCTTTTCATAAGATTTCCTAACTTTCGTCAACATGGCGTATTTTGCAATTCGGTTTCGCAGCTTTCAGGGTGCTTTGCCATCCATCCATTTCCATAATGAAGTTCATTCATTTCGTCGCTTATTGAATTCCGCGTGAAAATCAGGTTCTTCAATGAAGACTGCTGCTATCACACATGCAGAAGCTTGCTTGAGGAGGAAGCGCATCTCTCCTGGCTTTGAAATGGAAGCCCCTCCCATGACCTTGATTGCATCCACGCCGATCAGTACGTCGAATCTTGTGCTACAAAAGCCTCTATATTTGCAGTCCCTCCGTTGACTGGAAGATCTATTTGCCAGACAGCACTGATGCCCGTTTCTTCTCTAAAAGTCATCACTTCAATATCCTTCTTTTTCCATGTCCGGCACATCTTTCTGCTAATTCGAAAACACCCAGAATCCACCAGCTCAACACCTCTCTTCCAGCAAACGTATTGTGGGAAGCAGCAAATTCACATCTTGTCGGGGGGTCGAGACTGGCACTGTAGACTCTCCCCCTTGCCGTTTTCTCCGAACAATTCAGCATCAAATGGCCTGGCTTCCCGCACCGGAAGCACATGAGGTTTTGGGGAGTAGTTGTATTTCAGTCTCATGCGTCGAACGAGACAGTCACCACTGGGTCACGCGTTTGTTTTACAGCTGCCGTGGCTAGTTCCATTCCTTCGGAGTCGTTCTTTAATAATGCCCTCGCACAAGCCAGCACCTGAGTAACGTTCATTTTGTCCATTCGGCGGGATGCACGGAGGAGCTGCCTGACACGCTCCGGTAGACCGGCCAAGAAAGCACATTAAGCCTTGTTCTGCTATACCACCGAACAGAAGCGAGAGTTTTCGTAATTCCGACAGAAAAAACAACAACAACAACAACAAAAAAAAACAAAACATCGATTCTCCAAGGTGTAAATGTCGTGCCACAAATCGTTCAAATGCTGCGAATGAATCAGCACCAAATGCCGTATATAGGGCTACCTTTATGCAGCCAAAGTCGTTTTTTCTTTCTTCACTCAGCTGCTGATACACTGCGTATGCACCACGCTTTGTCTAAAGCGTGGTGCATACGCAGTGTATCCGGGACTACAAACTCGCTCCTTTTCACCCCTGCCTTCTCTATCCATTCTACGACGGATTGTTCAGGATCAGAGTTGTCAAATTCCAGTTTAGTTTTGGGTCAAATCGGTCGGTCATGGTGCATTAATAGCTTGTAGTAATATATCTGCAGTAATCAGTTTCACATTCCTCAAAGCCACATCGTTGTCCTTGAAACCACAGCTGGCTCGTTCAAATGTATTCTTCGCCATGTGTAATCCTTCTTAGACTCTATGACAAAATCTGCCGGCTTTTATGTGTGCCTCAGTCAGTTTTGCAGAGTTTTTTTACGCCCACCTACAGGCATTTTTGTAGTCAAACTTAAGAAGTCAAACGCTTTCAGAACGATGATTTTTACGCTTGATAATGTTTCAGCAGATGCGGAAAGTGAGAGAAAAAGAATTATCTGACTAAAATGTCCACCAAAGACGTTTGACGAATGGATTGTTTTCCCGAGCAACCGATTGAGATATTATGGAACCACGGTTTGTGTGTACTATCCTCGACCTCACCCTCGGCAGGGGAGTGAACAAGCCTGAATGGGGTAGTGCTTTGTGAACTTTGCTATTTTATCAACATTTACATTTTTCTACCTACATTTATATACGTTGCAAATTAAACTAAACACGACTGACTATTAAAGGATGAAGCATTTCGGATTTTGACGTCATTCTCGAGTCTTTTATTTGTCCAAATATTTTAGTTTCTTTTGCTAATTCAAAGTCTCGAAAAACACTATATAAAATACATTATTTATTATCCATAATGTTGAATGAGTTAAATTATTCAACTTTTAACAAGAAATATCAAGTTAATGTTAAAAATTGCCTGAAAACATTGATGATTTATTTAAGATGGATTGATCTTGTCTGTAATTTCTATTTAGCTACATTGTATTTATTTTCAATTTTTCTAATTGAATTGTTCACATATATTGCATATGATCCAATATTGCACATAATTAGGTTACAATAAAATTTGTATTTCATATGAATACTACCTGATGAAAATTGGGATGTAGTTGAGAGGAGAGCCGTATCTTAGATCCGGTGGCATCATAGATTCACGCGACCCTTGTAACTGCTCTGTGTAGAACATTCTGAACATTGGTGGACTACAATTTATCAACATAAATAAACATTGGAACGCTATTCTAGATTCTATTTAGCATGAAGGGGTTTATTTACCATTATTATTTGTTCCTGTGTAATCATCTCCAATATATATAGATGTATGTGGTTTGGTCCTACGACGAACGTCGGGGTTGCCATTTGTAGTAGTACGTGTTACCATTATGTGTAATGGCTAAGAAAGATGTGTTGTCGAAATCAAAGCGTGAAAGCAATGCAATTTATACTTGACGTAAATAGCACATAGAATAAAATACAAAACTGAACTGAATGATTCCAAAACATAACAATTATTTATTAATGTTTGATGTACATGAATGCGAACTGAAAAAGTAGGACAGAGTCGTGTCCCTTTGATTAGGTATTAGTTGTACCGGAGTTCATATTAAGAAAGTTTGAAATTGTGAGTTTGCAAAGTTGGTAAAAGTTCAGGAGTGATTTCGGAGTTCGTGAATGTTGGTAATTGTCTTTAACGTCTGGTCAGCAATGACTAAGACGGGAGTCGGTGAAGGTTACATCTTGGCACTTGGTAACTACTACTCAAAAGGTTCACACGTGTTCGGTTTATATAATGGTCAAGTGGCTCCTAACATATGAGCGGGAAAACAGATTGGTCGCGTGCAGGCGGTTTGATTGGTCGAAACTGACCAATCAACAAGCTAGATTGGAGGTGATTGACCAATGAATACTTGTTATATTTATGAAAGTAGAATTTTACTTACCAGATAGGAAGAGTGCATTTCCTAAAAATAAGTAAGGCTGGTTTGTTGTGGAAGATTCCACAAGCGTGCTTCCAAATAAAAAAAACAAACTACTGACCTAAATTAAACACTGTTTTGTTGTAACTATAGTGGGTTATCAGTTATAGTGAAGTGTACGAGTATTGAAACAGATTAGTTTGATTTGGCCTTGTTAGTTAGATAGCCCACCATAAGAGGGGTATAAAACAAGAAAATCAAATTGTAAAGAGAAACAACAAATTTATATATATATAAATCAATTTAGGTCTTTACAAATAAATGTAATGTATTTTGGTTGTCTTTGAAGTAATCGCTCAGTCTTAAAATGTTCCGCTCGTTTATCAAGTATAAAAGAGGTAAGGGAGAAAGGTAATAATAATAACATTTGCCAAGGGACGTGTTAATGCGCTCGTCTTCTTCTATCTGGTGACAGGCGAACTTGTCCGTCTTTTATTTTGTTTGTTGGGCTTGAAAAGGTCATTTAGGAATTCACTCCCGGATATGATTCGGGCCTTTCCATTGGACAACAAACAAACTTCACGTCGACTCGCAAAAAGCTCCGTAAAAGAATTTGTTTCTGAGAATTGAAGATTATTTGCATTTTGTTTTTAAATGTTTCCTAGTTTTCTATTGGCCGAAAAACATTTCACATCAAGGTGTGAAACTTCACGAATTTTGTTTTGGATTCGCTTTTGCGTGTGTGTTAAGCAAAGTTTGTAAATTCGAGTCTTTTTAATTTCTAACAAAATCAATGAGTCAGTGTTTAGCATTTGAATTTTAAATTGTTTTGTTCACTACATAACTACACAGGATGTTTAAATGTTACTCCTACATAAGCTCATAAAGTCTCCTTACACCCAGCAACATCATTCAGTAACCGTCTACCTTGAATGACTCTCGGGTCTTGTATTTGGTAAACATTAGTAAAAAGAAAAAAGTTGCATTGTAACTAATTTATTCAGTAAGAAAAGTTGAATTTTATTTTCCAATCAATTAGAAGCAGTGGCCAGATATACTGTAAAAATATCTAAAAGGACACCGGGAGAAGTGGTTTCATGTTTTTCCCAAAGGTCAAGGGTATTTATGCTAAATAAGCTGCTTCCACCGAAAGTCGATCTCGATTTGCTGATTCCATTTCGTATTTATAAGGCAACACAGGACATGATCCCGCGCCTCCGAATGCAAGGGACAGTACAATTAGCAAAATGTCAGAGTTATCTGCTCTTGTTAGCCATTGCTGCTAGCTAATTTGAAAGTAACAATTCTTTTGTTTGACATTTGTATTCAGTTCAAGCATGTTTTACAAATTCACCAAAATTTCACAGATGAAATATACCTTGCTGTGTTCAAATGTGTTTTTCGTGATATTTTAAGCACAAAGTAAGAAATATTTTCCCAAAATTCTATTAATTAATACTTAAGTTTATTAATTTTCTATGAATTTTCTCTAGAATATGTATTTGATTTCTAAGAAAGGATTAATATTTTTTTAAATTTTTGGCGTTCAAATTGACAGTGACAGTGTTTTCAAAATGTTTTCAAACCATTGAAATACGTAAAATCATTTTTCTTTTTTTAAGATTAATAGATTAGCTTTAGGTTTTTGATCTTTAAAAACAAAACAAAATGGTCCTAAAAATTCCAATTATTTCAGACTTGTTTTTAGCCCAAATGTTAACTGTAGCTAAGACTAACTAAAAGTGAACAGTGCTTTGGGATTCCCTTATTAGTCCTAGATATGACAGCGAATCAGTGAAACAAGAAACTATTGAAGCAAGACATGATTGGTTAAGTAGCAGGTGCAGTCGAAAAATTAGAAACAATTTAGGTAAAGTTTAACTTAGGACCAGGCTTGGAAACGGTGTATCAAAAGACATTGCGATTTTAGACAAGAAAAAGAAAAGACACAATGTTTAATAATATTTCGACTGTATGTTTGCCTTCTTCAAGTTATATTTAAAAAATACAAGTCTTTGTAAAAGCGTCACTTGTCTTGGGAAAAACGGTTATACTGGAAAAGCGAATGAAACGTAGCCAACGTGAATGGAATGTAGTTTAACCGTGCGTAACCTAATGGGGATCGAGCTTATTTTAAAATTTCCGTTACTTGATTAGTCAGTAAGAGCAATTAATTGAATATTTTAGTATAAATCTTATGGAACTCTCTTGTCATTTTTTCATTCCCCCAGGGGGTTGGACGTTACTAATTTGCATATGTAATTATCTTCATGGGTTATAAGGGTTGAAAGGTCGCTGGTTTCTCACTATTTTTATTACAGTCCTTTGGGATAAAATGTCCTGCAACTTCTGTTGATGTCACATTGTTCTGTCGGACATTACTTGTCATTAAATATTTTGTTTAATATTTCTGTTGTACAGTTCACGTAAATTAAGTCCTGTTTAGTACATAGGACGACGTATAGGAAATGGGAACCAGTACAATTGCCACCTTTTAAAGAAATCGTCATGTTTCTCTTGGAATTTGTGTTGGAATTGACTCGATTCATGTTGTTGCATAACTGTGGTGCTAACCCCACTTACTTTCCTAACTAAAAAAACACCACTTGGGGACACTTTCTGAACCTATAAATACACTGATGTTCTTTCCCTTTTTCCTATTTTCCTTAGACACGCTAGAATGTAGGTCTATCGCGAAAACGCGTTTCTCATTAAGAGACGCACACTCAAACGCACACACACACACGTACGTACGCAACTTCATTTTACTTCTACATAAATTTTACATACGCGAACAATTCACTGGTCTTTAAATGCTTTCATTCATGTTCATTGTTTTGTCACATAAATACAATATTATTGTCTTTGTCGCTTGCAACAATGTAACTTTTTGTTTTGTTAATAATACATTATCGTTTGTTTGTATATATATATATATTGGTTTTAGCTGTTTCTTTTTTTTTATTTCATTACCCGGACTCACATACCGAGTCTCCCATTTTTGTTTTGGGATAAACATTCAAGGAGACACATGTTTCGTAAACAACCCAAACACCAATGTACCGCAGCATCATAGCTAAAATGGTTTTCCCTTTCTATGACTACTAGAATACAATGTTCGGAAGTTCCAAAAAAAGATTTGAATGGAATCGTTTGTATCTGTTAAAATTTGTCTGCTGTTTTTGTTTCGCTTGAAAGAAACGATAGGCAGGTTCGGAAAAACACCTTAAAAACGGGTATTTTTGCGAAATATGTTCATAGTTATCATTTAGTACCTTCGAAATACCAGAAAAATATTGGTGCCAGCTGTTGACTAAAATGATTCGTTCAGAATTACTTTCGAAATACTAGAAAAATATTGGTGCCAGCTGATGACTAAAATAATTGGTTCAGAATTTTGATTGTGGTTTTCGGTGTTTTGATCTGGGGTAAGATTATGGCAGTCTTTCTTTTCAGCTATTTCTTTGGTAGTTTGTTTCAGTCGTGGCTATGACAGCCGCGCTTCGTGTCATGCCGAATGAAATCATCGGCATGCTTCCAATAATCTTTTATTTCCGTGCAAATTCGTCTTATACACAAGTATTGAAATTTCTGGCTTGATTTTATCGTGTGATAAGGATGATGAGAACGGCTGTGAAGGCAAATATTGTGCTGAGATAGACTTACAAAATAGCGCGGTCATCAGACGACTTTCTTGAGAAACTTTATTCTAGTGTCTAAAAATTCAACGCTTGTTTTTGAGTGACTTTTAATGTTCGATCAAAAATTGCTCTTTTGCTCAAAAGTATTACAGAATTGTAGAAATTCCACCAAACATTCCAATTTGCCTTGGCAGATGAAGAAAATATCTTTAAATCACAGCCAAAGTGCTTGTTCATGGCCGTATTGGGATTTGAAAGATTTAAGTAGTGTTTCTTCGAAATTTGTCATGAAAACATTTGCAAAACTAATAGCCATTCCCTCTGATCAGGAGGTTTTGAGGAGTGTGGAACCACCTCTTAATTGCTGGTGTTCCCAGGTCCACCCTGACCCGGGGTGGTAGCACCTGTTAGGGTCCCAGCTATGGGCAAATATTATTATTACCAGCAATACTTTTTTGAAAAAATTATTATCAGCAATTCAATTTTGAAGGAAAAATATTATCAGAAACAGATTTTTGACAAAACAAAATATTACAAAATATTAAAAATTTTTGTCAGCATTAAATGACCCATTGAGGTTGATATGCCGTTAAACAAAATAAACCAAACCTAATAGCCATTGCGCGTCCTTTGATTTTTGCTGGTAAAACATTTGTCAAGACTTCGTTGTGTTGCTTTCCAAGACGAACCAAGTCTACATAAAAAGTTTGACGGAATAGGGTTTTTTTTGTTTTTGTTTTTTTGTGGGGTTTTTTTTTTCGTCACTCAAAAGTTTTGCTTCTTACCTAAATCTCTTCATTGTGATCAATGTTTGGATAAGGAGACGAGGTATTTATGGTGAGTAAAACGCAACTCTGAAAATCATTTTTCGCTCTGAGAATTTATTGATTTTAGAAATAAAATCATATGTGTCTCGGACGAAGACCTTTTTGCTATGGAAATGAAAAAGCCATCGAGTCACTCGGAGATTTTTGCAGTAAAACATTCATATCCACTACAAATCGGACGTAGCGGGGGGATATTTTTTCAAATTTTTTGTGTATTTCTGAAAAGCCATAAAAACAGGCTTTCTTTGTTTTGAACGTAATATTTTGGTTTACCTTTCATTAATGAAAATGTTTCCTTTCATTTTAAAAAATTATCTTGTTAAGTCTTTTTTTTAAGGGTTAGGGTTTATTTTTACTTCTTCATAAAAACCCCTTGTCGCTTAAAACATCTTCGCAAGCCGAAATATAATTAACCTTATCTACAATAAGGCCTCCTTTGTTGTCTGCCATTTTGATGTTTGTCGAATCCTCATTGGCGAGATGACGAATAGCGTTACATTATGAAGTAGGGAGGGTGTTTCAGGTTTTATTACAGTATAATTTTACGCTCTCCCTTAGACCAGAATTTCCAAAAATTCTAGCAATTCTTTCGAACTTCCTCTGGATACCAGGATGGACTTTTAAAAAGAAATCCTGAAAGTCATATTTTCGATGTGAGAACTTATTGATTTTAGGAATCAAATCAAATTTGTTTAGAACATAAGACGAAGACCTTTTTGTTAACTGTCAAGTCAAAACAAGGGTCTCAGACAGAGAACACTTTCCTCGAGATATTCGCAGAGACGATTTTTGAATGACTCCAAGTTGATATGGCATCCCCAACTGATTAAGGAACTCACACAGTTTCAACAGAATTGATCCCAATATGTCAATCACTACTGGAATGACCTTGACATTCTCTTCCCGCATTCCAAAAAGCTAAGCAGAGTATTAAAAAGCACAAAAAAAATCGTTAAAAGTCAAGATAAAGTACTGAACCATTACGTAATATCACTCCGCCTATATAGCAGAGAATGCTGGACAATATTCTCACAGGTGACGAAGAGACTTCAAGCAACAGAAATGTGGTTCTACAGAAAGATGCTGAGGATACAATGGATTGATCATATGAGCAACGACGTTTTAGAGAAAATGGAAACAAAAGGGAAACTTATACTTAACAACAGGAAGAGACATTTGAAATGTCTAATGCACATAATGTGGAAAGAGGGCTTGGAAAATCTGATATTCACAGGACAGACTGAAGACTAGAAGGACAGAGGAAAATAACACAAAACACACTTTGTGAGCTTGACTAAATGGATGATGGAACAGAGTTTAGGAAGAATAACAAAAACATCAAATTTATTAAGAGCTACAAAGAACAGGAAGTTATGAAGAATCATGATCGCCAACCTTCTGAAGGGACACCGAACGACGACGAAGAAGAAGAAGAACAACAACATCATCATCATCGTCATCATTGGCTAAATATCTCTACTTCCACATCTATAGACCCATGCTATCTAGAGCAAGTGACCTGCTGAGTAAGTGCAATCTGAAGATGAAACAGGACTCAAGGAGCGATGCATAAAATTCTGCCATTTCAACTTTCGAATCAGATTAGTTTTTCATTTTCTCTATCACCTTTTTTGCTATATTCATGTTATTTGGTATGGTAACATCAATAATATAACAGTTCTTGGTGCTCTTATCCAGCACAGCAATATCCGAGCGGTGATGGTGTATCGCTCTGTCTGAAAATCACAGTCCCAGAATATTTTGAGCTTTCCATCTTTTTCTATTTTTCTGCAAGGCACATGCACGAACCAATTTTTTGCAACTTGGTATTCATGCTTTCAACGCAAAAACTAATGTACATAACAACATACCTTACTTCCTCTCATACGCCTCCTATATTCTTTATAAGATAGAATTTTCCAACCCCCAATCAGGTGAGACATTCACAGAGTGTTCACCAAAAAGCCTACATTTTGGAAGGATTGATGTTTTCTAGGAATGAGATGGTCTGGCCAATTTGAGAGAGACAAAGAGGGAGAGACAGAGAGGGAGAGAGAGAGAGAGAAAGAAAGAAAGAAAGAAAGAAAGAAAGAAGAGAGAGAGAGAGAGATGTATAAGATGTGAAGGACAAAGCAGCATCATCGATATGGCTGAGAGATGGTGATCTGAAACGTACAACTGAAAGCTTGATAATTTCAGTACCAGACCAAAACCTTGCTACCAATGCAATAAATTACCATATACACATTATTATTATTATTATTATTATTATTATTATTATTATTATTTCCTTTGATTTTTGGCGTATACTCATTTCTTTCAGGGTCCTGACCAGAGACCTAAGGTCGGAAATGGCATCATGACATTTTCTACTAAGCAGTTTTTAAAATAAAAATCACACATATTTTTCATAGATAAAGCCTTTTGTGTGCTCTATTTATGAGTACAATTTTTTTTTTTTTTTTGTATTTTCTTTCCATTTTAATATTTTGATAGCTTTTTGAAGATCTCTAAAGATGCATTACATTCTGCAGGGATTATCATGTCGATAAGAAAACACATTTTGTTCTTGAGATCTCTGATCATTATATCCGGGCGATTAGTTTTGATTGTTCTGTCTGTGTGTATTTTAAAGTCCCATAAAATTGTTACAGACCCTATTTCCGTGACTGGGTCTATGTTGTGTTCATAATAATTTCTTGCAGTTTCCTTTCCGCCTGGAATACCAGGTGCGGGTGGTGTAATGTATAACGGCATGGAATTGGAAATCGGGGAGAGCCTAGTTCAAATTCCAATCGGATTCGCTGTATTCACTTACGCGCAAATGCCCTTATGAATCCACCGCATCTCCCAGCTATGGGTTAATTAGTAGGACTTGTATCAGTAAAACATCTCCAAAAATAATTCTCAGAACATAAAAATGTTTTCCGGCTTTAAATAACCTGCAAAAGGTTGATAAGCCGTAAAGACAAATCATGGAATCTGTTTCAGCTGTTTGGATGGCTTCAATTCTTTCTTTGGTTTCCTGTTATTCCAAACGTCTTGTTAGCCTCTTTGGGGCCGTCCCAAACGGTCCAAAAGCGATGGACACAGTTATTATATGCTTTATTAAGAGTCTGGCGAATTTCCTCATCTTTGTTGTCATCCCAAAGCTTTCAGTCGTTGTACCCCTTCGGATTACTTCAGGGGTCTCTCGATTCGGGAAAGAAATAAAGAAAAAAGAAAGAAACGAGAAAGAAAGAAGATTTAAATAAATTCTCCTATAGTTGAATAATTTATATAAAATATTGTATTGCCGATGCGCACACACGTACACATGCACGTGCAAAGGAAGTGGTAGATAACACAAACACACACATATATATATATATATATATATATATATATATAATAGACTTGAGATATGTCTGAATCTGTAACTATGTTCAGTGTCTAATTACAAAAATATCTTTAAAGTTTCGGTCGTAACTTATGACTCAACTTTCAACTGTGGAGGCGTTTCCTCGCGAGACAAGAAATGAACGCTTGTAGCTTATGTTTCCGTATGAATGAAAATAATAAACGGTTACGTTTACAGAAAGTTCTCTATATTTAGAAAGATGAGTATTAAGAAGAAAATACATTAAAAATAATTAAGTCTGTTTATATTTATAGAGATTCAGATAAGCGAATCCTGGAGACTGAGAGGATGACCTACGCCCGTGTTGTTATATTCAGTTTTCTATATATACAAATACTAAATATATTAATACTAACTTATACTTATATCTATAATTCTCAAAATTTGTGTGTATGCATGTGTGTGCGTGTGTGTGTGTGTGTGTGTGTGCGTGTGTATGCATGTGTGTGTGTGTGTGTGTGTGTGTGTGTGTGTGTGTGTGTGTGTGTGTGTGTGTGTGTGTGTGTATGTATGTGTGTGATCGGAGGTTAGTTATGCATTTCCACAGTTTTCATCCGATTTTGATGAATTTTTTTTCTTTGATAGATAATTCTTCAGTGCCGGTTTTGAGTCCATATTGTTGGCGACAACGGCTCTCTACTACTTCCTATCCATTATAACTCTCTGCAACGTTTTACTATTCACTGTCTGTTCTTGGATATAAATATGTGTGTGCATGTGTGTGCGTGTATGTATATGTATGTATGTGTGTATGTATGTGATCGGATGTTTATGCATTTCCAGTTTTCATCCGATTTCCATGAATTTTATTTTGTTTGATAGATAATTCTTCAGTGCCGGTTTTGAGTCCAAATTGTTGGCGGCAATGGCTCTCCACTACTTCCTGTCCATTATAACTCTCAGCAACGTTTTACTATTTACTCTCTGTTCTTGGATATATATATTTCATAAAAAAACTTTAATAAAAATATATAGTTTAAATTATTACAATAATATTATTTATTATTATACAGTTCCCTTTTTAGCCCCCCCCCATTCAAATTGTTAAACCCTCCCCCATTTGGGGATGTTGCACCCAAATGTTGTTACTAATATTGATTTTCGGGTGGGCTGACTTTAAACTCAAACTGCTCCAATTGAACGGCAAAAATTCCCAGTAATTAAAGACCCGGGTAAAGACGGGCTATACTGCTAGTAATATAATAAATTAGGGAAGGGTATTAGAATAATCCAGAACATATACTGTCAGTAAATCGAATAGAAAGTTGTAGCGACTGCTACGTTTTTCCACGCCTATATTTTATTCGTCTGCGATTGGCTAATAAATCAATACTGCCTTTCTATAGGACAATTTAGCCATCGCAGTCGTTGCTTTGAATTTTTCGGTTTTGAACTTGTTTCGTTAGTACAAATTTAGCGATTGGTCAAATTTTAACCAATCACATATTTTAGTGCAAAATCAACTTTTCCCGCAGTTTCGCTGGGAGCTTTAAAAAGAGGCGTGCAGCCGCCAGTAGAGTCCAGCAAATTTCGCCTGTCAACACAAACAAATGATTTTACTCACAACATTTCAAACGCACACACTGACACAGAATTTTGTAATACATATATACATATCTCTCTGTGACTCAGCCAAGTTCAATCAACCAGGACTCTGTTGATTTCTCTAACACATCACACTTTCTGATCAATTGTATTCTTGTGTTATCTATTCTAACAAAACAGTCCTTTGTTCTAACATTGATTCCTGAACATTTCTCTCTCAAGAGAACCTTCTTTCGTACAATCAAATACAAATCAAAATACGGTAAAAGGGAAGCAACTTCTTTTCCCATAATCTATACATTGAATACAAATTATTGTATATTCCGTTCGTGTATGTTATTTCAATATATACTTGTTGATTCACATTTGGAGTTTCATTGTTTTCTTGAATCATTAATAATACAAAAGATATGTGCGTTAAAAAACACGCCCCATAACAAAATGAATTCAGTGAATATACAAAAGTAGAAAGAGATATGACAAGAATACATCTTCTCATCGGACATATTGAACCTATAGTCAGGCGGTACTGAGATAATTAGAAGTCCTACAAGGATTCATTATTGGCGGCCATAATTTTAACATAAGATATACAGATAACGCAGTGTTGATAGCAGACGCTGAAAGCAAAATACACGAATTCCTACAGAAGGTAAAAGAAAGCGAGAAGAAAGGATTAAAGATTAATTGCAAGAAGATAGAATGCATGTTGTTAGCAAAAGGAACAGCCCAATATGCAAATTACACACTGGAGGCACTAAAACCAAACTATTACAAAAGTTTAAATATCTGTTTTAAATGTTTTAACAGAAAGACAGAAATCCGGGGGAGCATTGGAATAGCGAAAAGAGGCCTTCTAAAACCTAAGCAAATTATTAAGAAACAGAAAAAAATTGTTAGAAACAAAGAAAAGAGTACTGAAATGTTATATTTTATCAGTCTTCTTAAATGGCAGTGAATGCTGGACAATCTCTTGACAGCTGAATAAGAGACCTGAAGCAACAGAAATGTGGTTCTACAGAAGGTTACTGAGACCGAATATATGAGTAAGCAACGACGAAGTTTTAGCGAAAATGGAATCAAAAAGGGCACCTTTACTTAACATCAGGAAGAGACAGTTGAAATTTCTAAGGCACATCATGAGGAAAGAGGGCTTGGAGAATCTGATTCACTCACATGATAGATTGAAGGCAAGAGGGACAGAGGAAAACAACGCACATTGCGCCTAGAGGACTTAAGTAAATGGATGGCGGGAAAAGGTTTAGGAAAGATAACAAAAGGATAAAATTTATTAAGAACTACAAAGTACAGGAAGCTGTAGAGACCCATGATCGTCAACGTCCTGAAGGTACATGACACGTAGAAGAATGTAATATATATTATGATATATACAAACTTATGAGAATATATAATTATCCTTAAATATAGTACGCCACATACACACACATGCATATATATATATATATATATATATATATATATAATTATCCTTAAATATAGTGCGCCACACACACACACACACACATATATATATATACGTGCTATATTTAAGGATAATTATCCTTAAATAAAGTACGCCACACACACACACATATATATGTGTGTGTGTGTGTGACGTACTATATTTAAGGATAATTATATATTCTTATAAGATTGTATATATCATAATATATATTACATTCTTCTTTTATATATATATATATAAATTTTTGTGTGTAACAATTGGGGGGGAGTGTACCAAATTTTGACATGAGATCCGCAGAAGTCAAGATCCCCATTCACGTCCACACGCAAAAAGCTACTGCGCTGAAAACTGCAAAGAGACCACCCCAAACAACGGCGACACAGTTCACAGTAAGAACTAAATTCTATCTCTCGTATCTTCCGTTACATCTAAAAAGCACGCACACACGTACTGACTCTTTCACACAAACAATGACACACACACCCAAATTCAAGTTTTTGAAAAGAAAAAAAATATTGCAACATTTCACTGCTTTTCACAAACGTATGGTTATTATATTTATTTATTTATTTATTGCAAATTGGTTCTAAAAAGAAAATAAAATACAAGTAAATTCGTTATCTATCTATTATTCTGAAATGAAATATTATGTACACTATTTACATTATTCGGACTATTGTCCTAATCTTTTTCGCCATATTTATTACAACGTTTCGGCCGTTGTACGCTCCGGATTTCTTCAGGTGATTGGAATGTCGAACTGGAGACACTAGGTTTATAATACCCAGAAATTCATGCACAGATGTCTTCAAGGACACATGGCACAGTTGATAAAGGCGTTGGTTAGATCCAGTGACAGGACCCAAAGAGTGTGAGTTCAATACCCTGTTAAAGCGGTGGATAACTTGCAGAAGGGAATTAACAGGAGATAACTGATAACTAGAATAGTCTACCCCAGTGAGCGAAATAAAGGGTTCAGTTCGACATTCCAACCACCTGAAGAAGGCCGGAGCGTACAACAGGCGAAACGTTGTAATAAATATGGCGAAAAAGATGAGGACAATAGTTTCGTAAAACAAATATCCAATACAACCAATGTTGCATGTAACTCATGTCCGTCTCTCATAATTTTTATTTAACTAAATTTCTTTTTCAAAAACAAATATAACTTGAATTTGGGAAGGTGGGTCATCGTTATTTTTTACACTTCCCCTCAATTTTTATCTATATTTCTGAGATGAGGTTTATGTACATTATTTACATTATTCGGACTATTGTCATCTTTGTCTCCATATTTATTAAAACGTTTCGCCCGTTGTACTTTCCGGCCTTCTTCTTTATTTGAAGGGGTTATCAGAGAAAATACAAAGGATCTGCGGCCCATATAACATCAGGATAACCTTCAAAAGCTTGACGACACTTCGCAGATATCTCTCCCGAGTAAGACACCCCATAGAGGAGAACATGACTAAAGACTGTGTATACGCTATCCCGTGTAACTGCGGAAAGAAATATAAAGGGGAGACAGGCCGCCCCTTAAGGTAAGGCTTCAAGAACACCAGAAAGCTGTAAGTGAAAGAATCAGGCGTGGCTGACCACTTATGGAGAGAGAAAGATCACCGCACTCTGTGGGATCAGGTTGAGATCATAGGCAAGGAAAACCATTGGAAAATTCGTAAACTTAAGGAATCAGCACATATGCTAGACCTCAAAAATATCCTGAGCCGACCAAGCATAGAAATGAATACAATATGGGAACCAGTAATAAGTAGTGCCAGAGAAAAGCGATAATAACAACAAAAATTGCAATATGATCTCTGGTAAAATCATGCAACGATAACAGTAAAAATTGGAATATGAGTACTGGTAAAAAAAAATTGTTGCTGAAGACATTAGGTTTTTAATACCCAGAAATTCATGCACAGATGTCCTCAAGGACACATGGCACAGTGGATAAAGGCATTAGTTAGATCCAGTGACAGAACCCAAATAGTGTGAGTTCAATACCCGGCTATGGCAGTGGAGAACATTCAGAGGGGAATTAACAGGAGATAACTGAAGTTTAGCTTATTTGGTAAAAAGTTTGAACTATGGCGCAATGGACCAAGATTGAACTGCTAACAATAATAATGAGAGAATGACTGGTTGATCACTTATTCAGAGAAAGGCATCCATAACTGTAAACCCTAAAATAGTAAGTTATTATTACTATTATTGCGTGCTATGTTTCCTGCCTTGTATCCTGTAGAGCCGGGTCCAAACTATGGTCCTTAGGCCCTATATATTGTCATTTAATTGATAGCACTATTCTTGGGATGTGCCTAGTAGGGCGATTTTCTGGGCAACTTGTATGTTGATGTTACTTGGGACACTGTTAGTAAAATTGACCAGAGCTTGGATTATTATTGGTACCGTCTCAGTCTTCATTCCCCACATTCTTGTTAATCTCGAACTCCAGGTCCTTATATTTGGACAATTTCTTGATAATTGTTATGGAAGTGTTTCTCTTCTCTTCTCCACTGGGCAGGTTTGAAAAAAAAATCAAAAATATTTTACATAGATAAAGCCTTTATAGGTGTGGACTGTACTTCTCTATACAATTTTTTGTATTTCTTTAAGGCATAGACTACCAGGAATCCCTTTCATAAGTCTATTGGAATCTTTTTCAATCAATCTGAGGGCTCCAACTACAACTGGAATTCTTGATGTCCTAACTTGCCACATGTTTGAGATTTCAATTTCAAGGTCCTTATATTTTGATAGTTTTTTGAAGATCTTCAAAAATACATTTCAGTCTGAAGGGACTGCCATGTAAATAAAAAGGCATATTTTGTCTTTGCGGCTTCTAATCACGATGTCTGGGCAATTAGCGTTGATTGTTCTGTCTGTGTGTACCGTGAAGTCCCATAAAAATTGTTACAGGTCCTATCTCCGTAACCTAATCTGGGTGATGTTCATACCAATGTCTTGCAATTTCCTTTCCATAAAAGTTGCAGGTTTTCTAATGTAAATATTGGCCCAATCTTCCATACCGTGTTTTATATTCAGTGGGTGCCAATGCGACAAAATCTATTACATGATGGTCAGTTGTCTTTAGATATTTATCACAGAATCTGCATTTGGAGTTGAGATAATTTTTCAGTATATGTACATGGTAATTTGTTTGGTAATTTGATTGATAAATGTCCTGTACAGCAAGAATAATGTTTTCGGTTTCAGTTTTAACCCTGCACTACGTAACCACTGATAGGTACTAGATGTGTCTACATCAGTTTGTTTGCTTTGGGCAGAATATTGACCGTGAAGCGGTTTATCTTATCATCATTTCTGTATCTGGTCGATTATATTTGCCTTTGCTTTCTTTTTTAAGTATTTTGCAGATGAAGTCAGCGTATTATGCTTTACTTGCATTTCTTCACCCATTTGAAACTCCATTTTGAACTTGTTGGCTTCCTTTATTATTATTATTATTATCATTATTATTATTTTCTCCTCTTCTTCCGCATTTTTTTTTTTCATTTTCAACCGGAGATCTGGAATTGTGGGAGTTCTCCATCAAGTCGCGCCTCCTCAAAGACATGACACCCTTTGCCGAATATTTGAATGTCCAAACACCGTAGTCTTCTGATCCAATGTAACACTTACCTTTTTTTCTGATTTTCTTAATGTAGGTCTTTAAGTTCAGTGGCATAGACGATAACACCCCAATGATAACTGGGGATCGTTGGAGGGCAATCCCACATTCTGACAGCCTCAGTCTGGATGTCAATTTACTTTTTAAACTTTCCAATTTTTTTGACCTTGATATTATGGTCACTAGGAATAGTGGAGGCATTTTATTTCTTTTTCAACAATGGTGATGTCTGGTTTAGAGACTTGAATGTTGTAACAGGATCTTGACTTGGTTGTTTTTGATCACCTTCTCTGGTTTGTAGCGATAACATTTCTGTTTAACTTCAAGTTCATACTTCCTACATCGGGACAGATGAGAGGCCACTTTATTATGGCGGAGCCTGTATTCTTTCTGCATAAGCATTCCACAAGTACTAATGATGTGGGTGATATTTTCCACCTCCATGCCACACAACCTGCTCTTGTCCGAATCTACTTATTAATAGATATTCTGCCCGACAGAATTAGTATTCAGGGCTTGGTCTTCGGCGGCTACCAGTAGGGTTTCAGGCTCGCGTTTCAATTTGCCTTTCCTCAACCAATCCCATAAATCATTTGTCTCAATCATTTTGGTATCTCTCTCAAACTGTCCAGAAAGGTGGCAGTGAGACGCTTGCTTTTAACTTCTCTTTCAATACGCTCTTCTTGTATTCTTCGTTCTTTGCGATGCTTTGTTTTAGGATCTTGCATACGTTATTATTATTATTATTATTAAACGATTTTTCGCATTTTAAGTAATATCAGGTCATTAACGTTGGAGGTCAAATGATAGCAAGTCTCTTCAATATTCCAGCAGCTTCCATAGTATTCTTGCTGATTTTAAAAACGCTGTTGTCTTTAAAGCCTCTGTTCTTCTTCAATTTTCCAAAACATTTTCAAAGGGTTCCAATAATTATTGCTACATCCCTCACCATCATAGCTTGCAATTTCTTCATTTATTCACTTTCAAAGTTTAGATATTTTTCAAGCTCCTTACTTTCTATTTCATTCATTGATTATGCTGAAACTGAAACAGCCACCATTCAAAATATCTTTCTTTCTTTCTTTCTTTCTTTCCGATGACCAGATTCTGATAATTTGTTTTTCGGCAAATCAGAAGCAAAAGTAAAAGTAAGACTCGACTCTCGCGATCTCATTCACATAACGTGGCCGTGTATCGAAGTATTTAAATCACAAAATATTTTGATCAGATCGATTGCTGTTCAGTACAATCGATTTTCATAAGTAACAGTTTGAGAGCTTTAAAACAGTTTCTCAGCTTTTATCCTTCCAGGATGATACCTATAGACTCAAATATAAACCTGACTACGTTTTTAACTCAAGGGTAAACCGGGAGGCAAGATGGAGTAATGGATCGGTTTGAAGAATCGGAGAGCCGATTTCGAATTCCAGTCGGATCCATTACATTCACTTACGTGCTAATACCCTTGGAAAATGTATGAATACTCTTCTTACCGCCTCTAGCTATGGGTAAATAGCAGGACAGACAGAGTTCTATAACCTTGGATGGCAACCGGTCGAGGAGAAGGAAAAACTCTGAATTCAAAACCGGCCTGGAGAGGGTTGGGCTCCGTCAGGCTATCTTGCCCAAGAAATACCACTTCTACTGCAGCCACAGTACACATGGTGCCCCTACGACACTACGGGTTACGGGATAAAAAAATACCTGCACCTGTGTCTACTTTTTTAAAATCATACACTTAGACTCAAAATCAAAAAAGAACAGATTAAATTTCTTGGATATATTTTTAGGAAGGATGTTTTAGAGAATTTGATACCCACAGAACATATCGAAGGCAAATTGGGCAACAAATAGTCGGTGGAACGGGATGGACCTTGAAGAGTCATGATCGTGAATATCCTGAAGTGGTACGATACATACATTGTCGCATGAAAGTTTGTAAATCTCCATCTTGACACAGTCATTTATATTTTGGAAAAATTAAAATAAACCTCTTAAATGTGCATCGAAACACGAATTTGTAAAGCAAACTTTCCAAATAATGAACACGCACAAAAATGATGTATACAGCCCCCTAGATCAATAAAGAGAATAAAAAGAGATATCCGAGGATATCAGGAGGAAGGAACTGACTTTTTATCATTATGAGAAAAGTTATAAGACTATATAAAAAAGATTGCAACTCCATCTATCTATCTATCCTCTATCTGGCTCATTAGGATTTATTTATTTTACTTTTGCTCTACATAGTGTATTGAGAACTTTTCGTTTTAACTTATTACCCACTGTTTTTTTTTTATTTTTACCAGAGATTTAAGGTACTGGACGATATTTTCGTCTTGTTTGGAGGTGCTTTCTTTTTTCTCCATTTTTCCTCGGGTGCTAATTTATTTGAATATTGTACTATCCAGGTTTTTTCACCCACCGAGTTTAAATATGTTTAAATTTTATATATATATATATATATATATATATATATATATATATATATATATATATATGTCTGCCACTTGAAAGTTTGTGAAAAAAACCTGACCCAGGCATAGTCATTGTTATTGTATACAAATAGACCTATTAAATGTGCATCCAAACACGAATTTGTAAAGCAGACTTTCCAAATAATGAACACACACACAAAAGATGTATACAGCCTCCCAGATCAATAAAAAAAATGAAAGGAGACTATATAAAAAAGATTACAACTCCTTCCATCCATCCTCTATAAGACAAATAATTTACAAATGGAAGACATTCAACATGGCCGCAACTCTTTCTAGAAGTGGGCGCTCATCAAAACTATCACCAAGAAACACTAGAAAAATAGTAAATCAGGTAAAGACCAACCCACAAATCACCCTGAGAAAGTTTCAGGCCTCTCTAGCAGCATCTGGAGTAAATGTACGAGTGTCGACAATCTGACCAAAATTAAATGGACATGGCATTCATTAAACGATTGCAAGAAGGAAACTTCTGCTCTCGACGAAGAACAAAGTTGCTCGTTTAAACTTTGCCAGAGAACATTTGAACGAATCAGAGAACTTTTGGAAGACTATTCTCTGGACAGCTGAATCAAAGATATAATGGCCTGGTCACAATCAGAATTGCCATTTTTGGAGAAAAGCCAACACTGCCTGTCCAGCAAAGAACCCCATTTCCATTTTCGGTGGAAATTTTAAGACCTGGGACTGCTTTGTATCTGGACGACTTCATATTATCCAAGGAAATATAGATTCTCAGTCTTGTTATTAAATTCTGGATGAGAATATCCTGTCACCAGTCAAGGGTTTGACGCTTAGCTGAAAATGACAGTGGCCCTAAGCATACTAGGAAAACTACCAAGCAATGCCTTCTAGCAGAGAGGATTTGTATTCTGGATTTACCTAATGAAAGTCTGGATAGCAATCCAATAGAAATGTTGCGATTAGACATGAAGCTCATGGTTCATGCCGGATGTCACTAACCTTTATCAACTGGCTGAGTTTTGCAATGAAGAGTGGGCAAAACTTTCCATCAGTCGATGCGAGAGAGAGAGAAGTGGGGGGATTAGTCAGTGGTTTCGGAAGATGTTTGGTTGAAGACTACACTGCAAAAGAAAGTGCCACAATGTACTAACTAAAAGAGTTTCACATACTTTTGCACATGTCAAATTTTATAAGGTAATGACTGAATTGTCTCCTTGCGAGTTCCACGGCTATGTAATACGCGTAGAAATTCCGCTACTGCAACCTTAAATATCTCAACAACTTGAAGAAAATATTGTAATAACAATTATAAGTATGATTGCACGTAATTATTTAACAAAGGAACATGGTACAAATGAAAAGATTTCATTGAAGCAGACGTTAAACGAATGAGAACGTCATGGTCCCCTCAGTCTTTTCTTTCTTTCTTTCTATGCATGCTTTATTTTTCTTTATTTTTTTCTTTTTCTTTCTTTCTTTCTTTCTTTCTATGCATGCTTTATTTTTCTTTATTTTTTTCTTTTTCTTTCTTTCTTTCTTTCTTTCTTTCTTTCTATGCATGCTTTATTTTTCTTTATTTTTTTCTTTTTCTTTCTTTCTTTCTTTCTTTCTTTCTTTCTTTCTATGCATGCTTTATTTTTCTTTATTTTTTTCTTTCTTTCTTTCTTTTTCTTTAGTTTTTCTATGCATGCTTTATTTTTTATTTCTTTTTCTTTTATTCTTATTTCTTTCTTTTTATGCATGCTTTATTTTTTCTTTCTTTGCTTGCTTGCTTGTTTTATTTTTCATTCCTTCATTTTTTTCTTCTTTTCTATACATGCTTTTTCTTTCCTTTCATTCTTTCTTTCTTTCTATACTTGCTTTATTTTTTATTTCTTACTTTCTATGCTTTATTTTCTTTGTTTGTTTGTTTCTTTCTTTCAAGCAGTGTATCTGATATATATATTTTCTTCGCAATCCAAACGGAATGGTCCATTATTTATCCGAGGTAACGACAAGGCATAACGTAAGTGCTAACGAACGAACTAACGAAGGCAGAGGCAGAATTAGAATATAAGTATAATAATGAAATATTCGCACGTTTATTAACGTAAGAAAAAAATCAATGCGTCCTCGGAATAGAATAATTAAAAAAAGTTTTTTTTCCCTTTTTATTTATATTGAGTTCAGGTAGGAGAAAATATCTCCACGCAAACATATTTTATTGCTTTCGTATCTAAGGAAAACCACAGGTTTAATGTACCTGTTTTGTGTGTTACGTTTATCTCATCTTTTATACGCTTCCACATCCCACAATTGGCACCCTGCTAACTCAGAAACCTTTCATATCAATTACATTACGTCTTTATTTTCGCCTCCCGTCGTGTCGGCCATATTTCTTTCTCGATATTTATTCTCATAGCAGGCATTCAACTGAGACAGCAGCTCCTACCTCTACGCAGGGTGGGGGTGAAGGGTGACGAATATTCTCCCAATCCAACTACATGAGTTGGCTCATTCGGGGAGCACCCACAAGGTCTCCTCTCTCTCTCTCTCTTTCTCTATGTCTCTCTCTGTCTCAGTCTCTGTCTGTCTCTCTCTCTCTCTCTCTCTGTGTCCCCTCTCTCTCTCTCTCTCTCTGCCACGGCTCCATTTTTCCTTGCGTTTCATTGGTTCATATCAGACCTCAGATCCGGTTTCGCAATTAGAATTCACTGTTGCAACCGCCCATACCAATGCAGACGACAACAAACACAAGAGATAAGAAGCATTATTGTGAAGCTCAGAACTCAACCAAGTGAATAAAAATGCCTTATTTTATTTATCTGACCCCACCACCACCACCACCACTAAGGCAGGATATGACACAGTCTTTTTTATTCGGAGAGCCCAAACATACATATGGGCTAACTGACACAACCCCACCTCTTAGTGCAATGAGGAAGATCCTGCAAAAGGGTTGGAATGCCTGACACCAGACTCCTTCTCCTATCTAAAATAAGGATAATAGATACCACGCTTTGATTCCAGCCAAGATGTATGATTAAAAGTTCTTAAAATGAGGAACGTTAGACATTTTCTTTGTGAATCAAAACAAAAAAGATAAAACAAACACTAAAATTGACTGTCATCAAATAATATAGGATGGAGGTGGTGAAAAGTCCTTAGCCAGACCAAGAAAACCTAAAAAAACAAACAAACAGAAAATCTGATGTATAGTCATGAGGTCAGATTTTGAGAAGTCAGAAGGGAAAAAAATTCATCGTTTCCTCATATTTTTATTGTTCAAACGTAATTATGTTGGATACTTGTAATTTCTCGAAAGGTATATGCGCTTAGTTTCGTATTCGATACGTAAACAAAGCAATTTCTAAAGAATTAATAGATTTTATTTTTTTAATCCGACATATATTTATTATACATATATCATAAAAAGCAATTTATAAAAAGAATTAAATAGTAATGTTAATGTGATTAATGACGAAATCACAAGACTTAATGAGGTATTAACTTACTATCAATTCCTTGAATAATAAGATACTCATATTCGAGTTGTCAAATGGAAGACACACTTAAAGTATTTTCGACAATTTCAAATTGTCATCTTCAGGGCGCAATTTTTCCATACGCAGACGAAATATGTGTAGACTGAAGATGACAATTTGAAATTGTCAAAAGTACTTGGCATAGGTCTTCAATCTGACAACTGGAATATAAGTCTCTTATTATTCAAGGAATTGATAGTAATTTAATGTCTCATTAAGTCTTTTAAGACTTAATGAGACATTTAAGAAGTGATTTCGTCATTAATCACATTAACATTTCTATTTAATTCTTTGTATAAATTGTTTTTTATGATAGAAAGTATAAACTGCACTCTAATATATATATATATATATATATATATACATACATGGGTAAGATGATAACAAATCGAGTGTATACGTATATATATATATATATATATATATATATATATATATATATAGAGAGAGAGAGGGGGATTGCGATGAATAAATTGTTGTCTAAATTACGCAAAACTGAAAATAAAAATACTTTGAAATACTAAAGTGTAAATTTATTCAATAAAATCGCCATTGCCTTCAACCACGGCATACAGACGACTCCGGAATCTCTTGCAACTCTTCTGGGCGGTCTCCTTGTTTAAGTTGGTGAATGCTGTCATAATCCTTTACTTGTCTACAGATTATCTTTGGTGTTTCAATGGTGTTGCAGTCTGGGGAGTTAGGTAGCCAGATTTTAGGGGTGATGTGGTCGCCATAACCGAGTTCTCCCGCTTATGTGGCGTGGTGCAGAGTTCTGTTGCCAGACAGCGGATCTTTCAGCAGCCACCCGCTTGACCTAGGGCAGCACTACCACTTCAAGGCACTTGCTGCAGGCCTCCGTGTTGAGTCTGAAGCCTTGTGAGAAGATGAATGAAGGCATAATGTCGCCATCACTAGTGATCACTCCAAACACCATGATGTTGACTGGATATATCATTCTACTTTTTCTGAATCCTCTGCACTGTCCTCAGAGTGACACTCAAACATTCTAAAATGTTCGCATCGGGGATTCCGGCATGAACGCTAAACAATACAGCATGTCATTTACAAATTTCTGGCAGAGTGAATTGCGTCATAGTGCTCGTTTTCTCACAGATGACGCCAAATTGGCCCTACTATACTGTGCTGTCGACAAAATCAAAAAAAAAAAAATGAAAAAAGTATAATGGCGACAATTTACCCATCGCAACCTATATATATATATATATATATATATATATATATATATATATACAGAATATATCAAAATACTTTTGGGAAATTTGGGGCCAGGTTCCTCACACTAGAACAAGGACAAATGTACATAAATATATGTCCGCAAATCCTTCGTTTATGATTTTTTAAGTTTAAAGAAAGTTTATGGTAGATGACACCGTGTTGCCATGTAGACTAGGTTACGTTTGTCATTCGTGTACACTTGTGACTAGTCTGTTATCGGTGTTTAACGTGTGTAGTAGTGAATTAACTGATAAGTGTTCCGTTTAAAAATGGCAGGTGGTATATGATTTTTACATATGGCCGCGCGAATGGTAATGGACGCGAGGCTGCATAGCTGTACCAGATTGCGTTTCCAGATCGAAGGCAGCCGAGCCATCCAACCTTTGTTGCTGCTTATCATCGCGTTGCTGAGAGAGGATCCGCGGCACCACAAATTATGGATAGAGGAAAACCGAGTTCCGCTAGTACGCCTGACCACGTAGAACACGAGGACCATCCAGTCCAGGTATCTGTATCATTTGCAACGTGTGCAGGGTTTTTTGCCCTCTGGTCACTCACCACGGGAGAACTTTTGTCGATGGTTTATTTCGCAAACTGCCGATCCGTTGTTTCACTCTTGTTTACGGATGAGGTAATATTTGGAAGGGATAAAATAAATTTACGCAACGAATATTTGTGGGTGGATCGGAATCCCCATGGTACAATACAGGCTAGCTAAACATTAGCATCAGTTTAAGATTAATTTATGGGCTGGTATAGTAGGTGACTGCCTAGAAGGTTCATATTTTTCTCCCAGTACGTTTTACAAAATCTGTCTACAGGGACTTTATTTCGAACACACTTCTAGAGGATGTATCCCTGCTAATACGAAGCTGCATCTGGTTTATACATGATGGCGCTCCAGCACATTTTAGTCACATTGTTCATGATGCACTCGCTGACATCTACCATGAAAGATGGATACGTAGGGGAGGACTGCTTCCATGACCTGCACGTTCCTCCGACCTCAATCATTTGTTGTTGTTTTTTATGTGGGGCCACCTAAAACAAGTTTTTTTATGCAGCAGACATTAATGATGCATAGAAGCTTCATCATAGTGTCATGGAGGTCTGCAAAACCATTCGGCACCGTGTGGAAATATTTGAAAGAGTCCGCCAATCCGACGGGTGCATGCGTGGATAGAAGCAAGCGGAGGACATTTTGAACATTTGTTATTAGTTGCTGTGTTGAGGTACAACGGTGGCCTTTTGGACATATGTTTATATGGAAATTTTACCTTGTTTTTGTGTCAGAAACCCGCCCCCAAAGTTTTTTGTTTTTAATATGTTTTATATATATATATATATATATATATATATATATATATATATATATATATATATATAAAGACATTTTATGTTTATACATTCTTTTTATAGATACAAATATTTAAGTATCTATAAAAGAATGTATAAACATAAAATGTCTTAAAATAATGTCCATTATGTCTTTGTCCATTTTATAATGCGCGACGTCATTTGTTTACATTTGGATACGCCATGAGCAGATATGAATGTACATGAGAGAATCATGGAAGATTGTAGTTTAAAGACAGTAAAATCGACCTTGGTAATAGAACGCTCCTCTGTGGCCAAATCGGTCAAAGGCACGTCAGGCTATATGACGGTTCCATATAGGATACAGGTTCGATTCTTGTCGAAGGACGAATATTTTCTATGAAATTTCTCGGACATTCAGGCCGGTAAATGTTGTTTAATACTGTTTATTATAAACAGAGCATTTACTTAAATATTTGTATCTATAAAAAGAATGTATAAACATAAAAATGTCTTAAAATAATTGTCGGACTTTGTCCATTTAATAATAATAATATATATATATATATATATATATATAATTATTTTTATAAAAAAATTTATAACATAAGTAACCATATGTGAAAGTTAATTCCAACCCATTATACGTGCATCCTAATTCCAACCATCCCCCTTCGGTTATCAAACATATACCCACTTCCATTGAATTTAGAATTAGCGCTAACTCTTATAATAAGGAGGTTTTCAATAAACATAGTGATTTTTTAATTCTGCACTAAAAAAAAATAGTGGATACAAAAATACCACTATTCAATATAAAAAACCCTGTTAATTGCAACCATAATAAGAAAAGAAGATCTAGAAAGGTTATTTGGTCTTTCAATGTTATGGTCAAAACTAAGTTAGGGCGTATATTTATTAACCTAATCAAAAAACATTTCCCCAACCCTGAAACTAACCCACTTAGTAAAATATTTAATCCTAATACCCTTAAATTAAGCTATAGTTGTGCTGATAACCTAGAGCAGATAATTAAAAAACATAACAACATAGTCTTTAACAAGTATAGGAATTCAAAAGGCTTGACTAATCAACAGGTTACTAACTGCAATACTAATTATAAGAATACAAATAACAACTTATGTAATTGTAGGAATCCGAATAATTGTCCACTACAAAATAACTGTGGGATTACTTCTGTAGTCTATCTTGGTACTATTTCAACAATTGAAAATCCAAATATAAAGAAGTTTTACATTGGTTCTACTATGAAAACATTCAAGGAACGCTGGCGGGGGGCATATGCAATCCTTTAATCACAGTGAATATAGGTACATGACTTCATTATCCAAGTATTTTTTGGAATCTAAAAGATAAGAACAAAACACCTACGATTAAATGGAGTTTGGTTACGAAAGCTCGTACATGTAACTCCCTATATACCCCATGTTACCTATGCCTTAATGAAAAATTTGAAATTATTAGATTTAAAACAAGGCTGATCTTTTAAATCAAAGATATGAACTGACAGTAAATTGTAAAACACCGTTATAAATTTAACTTAGTGTAGGGGTCGTATACTTTAAATGATAATGATATGTCGCTGTATTTTTTTAATAGATTAGTATTTTTATTGCATAATGGTCATACTTACGATATAAGTGTGTATTGTTTACCTGCATAGTGTTATCAGTGTTGGTGTAAATATATATATATTTATTTATGTGTTGGTTAGAGTATTTGCACTGAGGAATGTTGTGTTAAATGTATTTATGTATTTTTTTTTTTTTTTTTTTTTTTACATGTGAGGGTGTATGTGTGGGATATGTATGTATGTATATATATGTGAGTGTGTGTGTATATATGTATATATATATTATGTGGGAAGGTAAAGAAAAAAGGTTAATAATTATTACTGTATATGTGTATGTGTGTGCCTATATATGTATGTGTATGGGGTGTGTGTATATATATGTATGTATTTGTGTGTGTATGTGTGTATATGTATGTATGTATGTATGTATGTATGTATATATATATATATATTTGTATATATATATATATATATATATATATATATATATGTGTATGTGTGTATATGGTTGGATATATATATATATATATATATGTATATATGCATATATATATGTATGTGTATATATATGTATGTGTGTGTGTGTATGTGTATGAGTATGTACAGGTATGTATATGATTAAATCAACGACAGTATAATGGTTGGCCAGCATGGTTCACTAGATTGGGTGCGACTGAGTAATGAGTTCGTTCCTCACTGGATGCCCCTTGATTTCAGCTTTGTGCCACAATATATTTGTATATATATATGTATGTGTGTGTATGTATGTGTATATATATATATAGGCGTGTGTGCATATATATATATATATATATATATCTGTATGTCCTATTTTATTGTGTATGTGTATTTATATTTAAGTATATTTCTGTTTGTATGAATGTGTTTATATATTTGTATGTTAGACTATATGTATATTGCTGTGTGTTGGTGTTTGAAGGTATATTTATGTATCTATATGTTAGTTCGTTTTATATATGTATTTGGTTGAAAGTTGTAGTTTTATGTATGCATGTATATATGGGTGGTTGTTATTGCAGGTAGATATATTTATGGATATATATATATGTTTATTTGTAGATATGTATGTATGTGTGTATATATATTTATGTATGTTTGTGTATGTATATATATAGGTGTGTGTGTTGGAACCTATTATGTATGAGTTTGTGTGTATGTGTAGGTATGGAAACTTTGGTATATCATGACTGTTTTTTTATATATCTAAGTATGTGTGCATAAAAGTCTATGTGTGTATATATGTGTGTGTATTTAGGTTTATATGTATATGTACGTACATATGTACTTGTTATCATAGATATGTATATGTACGTATATGTTTATGTTTATATATTTATTCGTGTGTATTTCTGTACGTATATGTATGTATGAATATATATATTTTTTTTTTTTTTTTTTTTTTTTTTTTTTTTTTTTATGTGTGTTAATTTGTTTTTGCTGCCGTGTATATATATATATATATATATATATATATATATATATATATATATGTATATATTTGTGGATTTCTTTATCCTGTTTTTCTTTGCCAAATATATAATGAAACTATTATCAACTTATATGATTAATAATATATATATATTTTTATTGATATTTATTGTTTTAGAGTTTTCGTTTTAATATATTAAATAATATTATTTTAAACATTTTTATCTTTATATATTTGCTCCTTAAGTTATAATTCAATAAGTGGTTAGCATTTATTTAAGTCTGAAATATTTACTGGTTGTGATTTCCCAATGTCTATGCCATTGTGGATGTATGTTTGTGTACATATCGGTGTCTATGTGTATGTAGAGTGTATTCACATTTAACTGTGTGTGTGTATAAGTGTTAGTTTCCATGTCTCCTTTTTTCGTAAAGGGCTGTGGAGTTGTTCATGTATTCCCCCACCTCTTTTTTTTTTTTTTTTTTTTACTGTGTGTATATATTTGTGTGTGTGTGTGTGTATGTATCTAATTATGTCTGGATGCGTATGTATTATAATCTGATTGTGTTTTTGTTGTGTCACGCGTGAGTTTTAGACCATATTCACAAACTTTAAAATAAAAACGGAAAAGAAAAAAATACATGTATTATCAGATGACCGGACGAATTGTAGCTTTTTGTCTTGTCAGACGTAATTTCAATGAAGAAATGAATTGAATAAACATATATATTTTTTTTTTTTCTCAATAATTTTGTAGTTTTTAAACTTAATAGTGATTAAATTTGGATTTTAAAATTGCCAGTTTTAATTTTAATATTAAATTTTAACATATAAATTTATAATTATTAGTTATTAAAAATTATTTTTAATATTACACGTATTTAAAGATCTAAATAGCTATAATAGCAGGATTTTGTTGTCAAGCTTTTTGAATCTTTCTGTACTTCGTTTTTGATTGGTTATTCTAGCTTTTGTAACAATGCTCCCCCTAGTGTAGGATCGTTAATTAATCTGAAACTTTTAAAATCATTTATTTTCTTTTCAACACCATCACTTGATAAGACACAGAGTGTGTTGAAACAAAAATGGCTATTTTTAGTGATTTTATAACATACTTATGTTATAAATTTTTTATAAAATAATTATATCTGCTCTACTTTTGTATTGAGCACTCTTTTAAGAATAGTAATTGTTGGTTATTGAATTCATTCCGTGTATACCAATTATATACTTTTATATATATATATATATATATATATATATATATATATATATACACACCTACTAAGAATCTTTATTTCACGGGTATTATTATTTTATGCAATTTTTTTCTTTTCTGTCTTTCTTTCGCTGTCGATCTATCAGCTTTTCGGAAAATAACACATAAACATTAAAAAATTATCATCATTATCAGAGTGAGAGGACCGCAGACGCTGCACTTTTATTGCTATTATGCTTTATGCTTCATGACAGAGCGTCTTAACGCTATTGTTCTAACGTACATCACGCGACAATGTGCCGTTTTTGCTGTGTTATGGTACCAAAATAAAACAAAAATCGATTCGTTGTGTAAAAAATACTTAAGAATTGTCCTTAAACCCAAATCGCTAAAAATACCTTAAAAGTTCTGTGGGAGATCTGCTACATGATTTGTTAGTGTTCCTGTATAGAGATAAACTGCAAAAGTTCTTTGTAACCCTTCAAGTGAAAATGGCCGTTATGATTTAGTAAAACTATTTCCTTATTTTGATAAAGAGAATTTATTATACCTCTTAAATAAATGTAGGTGTAAATATTACGTAATAAATAAAAAATATACTTTTTTTTTCTTTTTTTTTAAGCATTACGCCCCGAGCAAGGCGTGAAGCCACTAGGATGCAGGGGGTTGCAGAAGAGCAAGATCAGATAGAAGAAAGGATGAGGAGAGGGATAGTGGATAGATCAAGGTAACTGGAGATGTCGATTGACATTACATTTGAATAGTTGGAGATTATAGCTCTCGGGAAAACAGTAATTGGGAAGGGTGCGAGGTATGAAGCTATTGGAGTAGAAGAGACGGCTACATTTAAAAGTTTCTACAGTGTAAGGGTGAGAGCGGGATGCCAGCCTCGTAGGGCGCTTAAATTCATAGAGTCTGGGAACCAGTGAAAGCAGCTCATCGGAGCAATTACCATGAAAGTATTTGTAGAAAAAACAGAGAGAGGCGAAGGCGGGTCTGTGAGAGAGTGACTGTAGACGAGACGCCAGATCAGGGCCAATTATATTACATATCCGTCTCTGGATCTTGTCAAGAACAGTCAATATTTCGTGTACAAACAAATTGATGTTTGACACACAATTCTTTCATTTTTTTTCAGCTGCTTTTTATCGCATTATACAGATCGTTATTGCACGATCTTTCGTAAGCAGTATGGATCGGAAATAATGAAGATGCACTCGCCATGTTTCGAATTCGCATATTTTATCCAAAGAAAGATGAGTACACACATCCGAATAATTTGTGGGATAAATGATCCGTTTCGGGATTTCAATTATTATATGAGCTATTTCTTACGCATTCGTTTATCCAGGATTCGTAATCAGGCCATAATTGACAAGCCCAATATCAGTGCACATCCGGCATCAAATATTAACATCGCGGTTCTTGTTAGAGAACTCAGACACTGAGGCACCAGCATGACTTTGAAACGGATTCACAGGAAATGCTTTTATTTGTCTTCATTTGATTGATAAATACATCCGGGTGCTTCATTTTGAGATATGAAAAGGCTGACGATATTCTTACTAAATCATGGCGTATTCGAACCGAAAAAGTCTCTTTCTCACTCACTCTACCTCACACTCTCATTCTCACTCTCTCTCTCTCACTCTCTTTCACTTTGTCTCTCTCTCTCACTATCTCACACTCTCATTCTCTCTCTTTCACTTTGTCTCTCTCTCTCTCACTATCTCACACTCTCATTCTCACTCTCTCTCTCACTCTCTTTCACTTTGTCTCTCTCTCTCTCTATCTCACACTCATTCTCACTCTCTCTCAATCTCACACTCTCATTCTCACTCTCTCTCTCTCACTATCTCACACTCTCATTTTCACTTTGTCTCTTTCTCTCTCTCTCTCTCTATGTCTCTCTCTCTCTCTATGTCTCTCTCTCTCTCTCTCTATATATATATATATATGTATGTGTGTGTGTGTGTTTATGCGTGCGGGTAGTGGAACGCGGAAAACGAAATCACAGAATCGAGTTCAAATTCCGGTCGATTTTGTCTCGTTCACTTTTCGTTAACGACCTTGGAGAAGACAGGAATACATCTTGCTCCAGTTATGGATTAAATAGTAGTTCAGACTGAGGTCCCTTGTCCTGGGGAGATACACAACTGGCCAAAATCATAAGATCAATGAAAATGAAGAAAAATATACCTTTTGTGTTGTTAAACTCAATCACTTATTTTAGAGCTTCAAATATTGAAGTTATTCAAAATGACAGCCGTGTAACTCACTACAAAGACGTGTTGTTGGGCAATTCCTACTCTGTTTAGGACTTCGTTTGAGTATGGTCTTTGAACTTTTGGCCAGCTAGTATTTCGCCTAATTTCCCAGCATTGAAAATTTTCCAATAAAATGCTGAAAAATAATTTATTTTATCATTCCTTTTCTTATTTTCATTTTTTGAAGTTCTACTCAAATAAATGGTTTACTTTAGTCTAACAACGTAAAAGGCATATTTCTTCTTTATTTTCATTAGCCTTAAGATTTTGCCCTACAGTGAATGCTTGGGGATTTCGTAGCACACTGTGCACTATTTTTTCTGTTATCAGTTCTTTTGAAAAATGTAACTGGTTCTACAGAAAAAAACTTCATCTTTATAATGAAATCTTCTATGTTGGGCCAGACAGTGACAAACGGGTGAGAGGGAACTACATTAAGAATTGGATGAGTTATCTCCCCTAGTCATGATCAACGAAACGAAAATAATCTACTGCCGTAGATTAAATAAAGGATTTTGTTCGAAATTCTCGGAAGATTACTGGGATAGGCAAAAACCTGATAAAGGCCGGAGAGTAAAGCTGCCGAAATATTGAGATAATAACAACAACAAAAAAGGGACAATAGTGAATAATGACACCCCTACATACACAATCACAGAAATTCAGACAGTAGTTTTCAAGTATACATTCAATAACTAGTTTTCAAAAAAAGTTAATGTGGACGCAATAAACTTTAGCACACAATGCAATCAGTAAACATAAATGAATTTACTAAATTAGAATCTAGGATGGAAAAGTTTATTTATCTTTATTTGAATCTAGTTTGATTTTTTAACCATCCATCAGTATCGGGGGATTTAGCCAGGGTCGGCGCAAGGGTCTTATACCCCTATTGAACCTATGATACGCACCCCCACGACATTTCAATTTTCATAAGATAGTATTCATATAAAATACAAATTTTATTCTAACCTAATTATGTACAATAATGGATCGTATGCAATATAGGTGAACAATTCAATTGGAAAAATTGAAAATAAATACAATGTATCTTGTTATGGATGCGTGTTCTTTAACGCATATATCTTTTGTATTATTAATGATTCAAGAAAACAACGAAACTTCAAATGTGAATCAACAAGTGTATATTGAAATAACATACAAGAAGAAAATATACAATAATATTGTGCAATATATAGATTAAGGGAAAAGAAGTTGCTTCCCTTTTACCGTATTTTGATTTGTAATTGATTGTTCGAAAGTAAGTTTTCTTCAGAGAGAAATGTTCAGGAATCAATGTTAGAACAAGTCTGCTGTTAGAATAGATAACACAAGAATACAATTGATCAGAAAGTGTGTTGTGTTAGAGAAATCAACAGAGTCTTGGTTGATTGAACTTGGCTGAGTCACAGAGAGATATGTATATATGTATTACAAAACTCTGTGTCTGTGTGTGCGTTTGAAATGTGAGTAAAGTCATAGGTTTCACCGCCAGTAGAGTCCAGCAAATTTCGCCTGTCAACACAGACAGGCGAAATTTGCTGGACTCTACTGGCGGCTTGTGACAAAGTCGACTCTTTTAAAGCTACAGATAGACTACCAGCGAAACCGCGGGAAAAGTTGATTTTGCACTAAAATGTGTGATTGTTTAAAATTTGACCAATGGCTAAATTTGTACTAACGAAGTAAGCAAGTTTAAAACTGAAAAATTCAAAGCAGCGACTGCGATGGCTAAATTGTCCTATAGAAAGGTAGTATTAATTTATTAGCCAATCGCAGACGAATAAAATGTGGGCGTGGAAAAACATAGCAGTCGCTACAATCTAAGTACAAACTAGAGACATGTCATAATAGATCATTCCATCTTAAAGAAATCAAAAATTTTTTTTTTTTTTTTTTACAGCAATTTTTAACATCAACTTGAGATTTTTCTTGTTAAAAAGTTGAATAATTTTAACGCATTCAACATTATGGGTAAAAAAAATCAGTGACTTTTATATAATGCTTTTTCGAGACTTAACATGAGCAGAACAAATCACAAAGTACTGGCGGGGCCCCCAATCAGGTTCCCCGCGCTCGAGGAGTTCTGAGGTAGTACGCGCCGGCCCTGCATTTAGCAAGTGGCAAATTTCACGATCAGTCAAGTGGCTTTCTGAACACTTCTATCAAAAAATTTCTAGTTTTTGTTATAATATCTGTTTTTTATTTGTTTACTGATAAAATATAATCTATTTCGGCATATTTGAATTTTTAAAACTTACAAATTAATTCAGTCGTTTATTTTGATTTTTCAAAATAAAAATTTTTTTTCGTTTTTATCTATCGTTTACATTCAAAAAGAACATTCGAGAAAACATATAACAAGAAGATTATAATATAACAAAATATATAACAACGATATATCTATAATGTTTTAAATGGGGTGTTTGAAAACACCACGTTACTCAGATTGTAAAAATGCTTCTAACGGAGGGTTAAAAAAAGATTGTGTTATTTCGTGACTGAAACCAGTGGTTAGGTTCGAACACGAGATCTTGTATACTGTAGCACGGCACTCTACTTAATAGGTGTGGCCGTAATCGTAAAAATAAATGGGGGTAGGAAAAAATCTTTTTTTAGCAGTCAATCGAAATAATCCCAGATTTTGTGTTTCCGTCACGTACACAAAGTAAAAGGTCGGTCATTAACCACAACGATCTCATTACAAAGGCGATGATATTTCAAATATCCCTCCGCACTCCGCAGTATTGTCTTTTCGCATCGTTCAACAGTTTACTATTTCCTCCTTTCCGATCCTTTCTGCACTTATTTCTTTCACGTATTTATTTCCGCCCCTTTTCCTTTTCTTCTTCCATTTTGAATTCTTCCGCTAACATTCTTTTGCCATACGCTTCCCCAACCTTTCTTTTCCACTCTCTCACCATCCGTATCAGGAAGCCATTTTACACGCATATTTATTCGCTCATTTATTGAAAGATCGTAAGTCTTATATCCCGTTTCTTTCTTTGAACTGCTCCAATTTATTCTCCCTCAACAATTACAATGGTAAACCAGCAATAGAGGTGTGACTTGGTTGTCACCGCAGACGCGGAGGAGGAAAACCACACGAGTTGAAGGAAAAGGTGTCAATGATCTGATTTAGCTTTAAATGAATTTAGAATACTGGCGGCGCACAATCATCCTGCATTACTGGTAGCCAGTGGATTAAAACAGGTGAAAATTACAGCTTTCCTCTCATGCCCGAAAAGAAAGCGTAAGTTGAATAGGCGTACAGCGAATGAGCAGTTACCATTAATTTTTGGACTGTGTCCCAGACACATGAAATCGCCTTACGTGAGCATTGTTACAACGATTGACAATGTTGTAATGATTGCCAATAAGTATGTCTGTAATTTTGAATGGTATCTAGATTTAGGGCGGGTTTACAGGATATTTTAAATGCATACTTAGAATTCTAGGATAGAAAAAATGTGTGACGCAAAGCAATGAAGCATACTGTCGTAATTTCAAGTGCTTTCACATCAGCCACAACGGTCGACGAACCTTTCGATATTGAGGCAGGCAGACATAAAAGAGAATGTTTGGATATTTATTTCGATAAAGAAAATTTAAAATATGGCACAAGGCAAAAACGTCCTAACGTTTAACATAGCCAGCAACAATCAGTGGCCCAATCATTCGATAATAGTTCGTACACTATCATATCACATTCTTATTTGCTATTCTTACTACACTTACTATAATACCATAAATTCTTAATGCAGTCCTAACTAGTCCCCATATTTACAATTTGAATCCCAATGACTATTTACAATGTCCATCATTTCCTCCCATCAAGGCAATAAAGCCACTAAGACGCCACCGGGAGGGGGGATACTGAGTGTGAAAGAATATGAGAAAAAACATTATTAAGGCGAGAAGACAATAAAAGAAGAGGAATTAAGGAGACAAAAGATTACCATTGATATTGGATTTACATTTTTGAAAATCAAAGTTCACTGGAAAGCAAGAAAGCAGAAGAAAATTGCACAAGCGAGAAATGCGAAAGAAAAAACTGTTAACATAGGACAGGGTTACATATAGCAACTTCAACTAAAAATTATGAGAACTAACTGCCAATCTAGTACTGCGCTTAAATTTGTAAAATCGTGGCACCAAAGAGGAAACCTCATCAGAACAATTACAATGAAAATCTGTCTATTTACATTTCACGGACTATCTTCCTCATCTTTGTTGCCATATTTATCACAACGTTTCGACCTCCTTCAGGTGGTTGCAAAAATTGCAATATGAGCACTGGCAATAAATGGTTACTGAAGACATTAGGTGTATAATACCCAGAAATTCATACACAGATGTCCTCAAGGATACATGGCACAGTGGATAAAGGCGTTAGCTAGATCCAGTGAGAGGACACAAAAGAGTGCGAGTTCAATACCTGGTTAAGGCGGTGGAGAACTTGGAGATAACTGGTAACTGACATCCATTAGACATGGCACGTGGAACTAGAACAGTCTACCCCAGCGAGCGAAATAAAGAGTTCACTTCGACATTCCAACCTGAAGAAGGCCAGAGCGCACAACGGTCGAAATGCTGTGATAAATATAGCAATAAAGATGAGGATGACAGTCCAAGCAATGTAAATAGTGTACATAATACCTCATCTCAGAAATATAGAGAGATTTTCAGTATCTGTCTATCTCTATATTTCTGAGATTAGGTATGTTAATTATTTACATTATCCTCATCTTTGTTGCGATATTCTCGACGCATCGGTTGTTGTATGCCCCGGCCTTCTTCAGGTGAGTGGAATTTCGAACCGAAACGTTTATTTCGCCCAACAGAGTAGATTGTTCCACGTATCATGCCTCTTCTGGATGTTTCAATTATCTCCCATTAACTCAACTTTACAAGTTTGGTTCACCACTGCTACAGCCAGATATTGAACTCACAATTCTCTCATAAGTCATAAGTGGCGATCCAGGGACATATGAACAAGAAATGGTCAGTACAAGCAGTAACCTACAACGTAACAACTACCCTAGGTACATAGTAGCAACTCCGACAAACTGTGATAGAAGAGTAGAAGAGGATAACAAAACTCAGAAAACAGTCTGCCTAACTTGTGTGAAGCGATTATCGGAAAAATACAAAAGATCTGTGGTCCATGTAACATCAGAACGACGTTGAAATGTGGTTAAACACTTCGCAGACACCCCTTCCGAGCAACCGCTCCATAGAGGAGAACATGATTAAGAACTGTGTGTACGGCATCCCGTGCAGCTGTGGTAAAAAATATAAAGGAGAAACAGGCCACCCCCTTAAAAACATTGTAAAGAACACTGCAAGAACATTGCAAAGCCGTAACACGAGGGGAAATAGAAATACCAAGCGTAGTTGACCATATATGGAGAGGAAGGAGAGATCACCGCCCCCCACCCACTCCATGGGATGAGGTTGAAATAATAGAGATCATCACTGGAAAATACAAAAACGTAAGGAATCAGCACATATGCTAGACCACAAAAATCTCCTGAGCCGACCAAGCATAGAAATGAATACAATATGAGAATCAGTAATACGGAGTACCAAAATAGCAATAACAACAACAAAATTTGCAATACGAGCTCTGGCGAAGAAATGTTTACTTAGACATTAAGTTTATAAGTCCCCAAAATTCATACACTGATGTCTTCAATGACACATAGCTCAGTGAATAAAAGCGTTGTCAGTTGTCTGGTTACTGAAGTGGTGAACAAAAACCTGTTGAGTTAAAGGAAGATCAAGAAGAGGCATGACACGTGGAACTAGAACAATCTACACTGGTGGTCGCAATAAAGGGTTCGAACGAAATTCCAATCACTTGAAGAAGGCCGGAACGTCGTGAATATAGCAATAAAGATGAGTACAATTGTCCGAATGATGTAAATAGTGTAAATAATTACAATGAAAATATTTATAAAAAAAGGGCCCCGAGAAACTACGTTAAGACAGTGGGAAAGTGACTGAAGCTGCGATGCCAGGTCCGGACCAATAACATTGCAGCATCTTTGGATTTTGTCAAGAATCTTTAAGTACATAGCAGAAACATCAGAGAAAATGCAACAGCAATATTCAATGCACGGACGAATGGTAGGCTTATAATCATTCTAAGATTGATTTGGTCGATAAAAATTGTCTGGCACGAGGCAATGAACCAATTTTTCTATCATCAGATCTAGCAATTGATGCAATGTAATCGCTCCACTTAATGTCAGTGGAAAATCTTAACCCGAACCATGCTGATGGAAGATAAAAAAAAAGATTTCCAAAATGATTAAAAGAGCAGTTTCGTTTTAGAAGCGTTAAAATAAACAAACCATTTCTTACTCCAGTTAACAACAGATCGTAGGTGAGATCGAAACTATCAGACTTATCATTAAAACTGGAGTAAATAGATGTGTCATCAGTATAGATACCGAGTCGGGAACAGATGACATCGAGAAGTTCTTTGGTGAAAATGAGAAATAAAGCAGGTCCTAGGACAAAACATTATGAAATACACGTATTAATGCAAAAAGATCTAGAAGAGTGGCCATTCAAGACAACTTTCATTTCGCGATTAAAGAAGAAAGATTGGATCAAATCAAAAATTCGTCCAGAAGTACCAGAACCTTTCCACTTGTGAAGAAAAACAAACCCTGTCAAACACATTCGAGATATCTAAAGCCACATCCCGGGCTTCAACATTCTTATCTACATGTTGGCATACTCTTTCAGCAATAACCAATACATCAATAGTTGACCTAGAGAAGCGAAAGCCATATTGTTTCGCTGAAAGAAAGTGAGATGCTTAAAACAACTGAGTTGATTAGAGCCTCTAGTAATTAACCAAAAAGATGTTGAAGGCTAATAAGCTGATTGAAGAAACAGATGATTTGCCCGAGTTCTCAAAGACAGGAACTGCAGAAGACAATGTCCAACATGCAGGAAAGAAAGAAGTAACAAAGTATTTATTACATAAATTAGAACAGTCATTTCAGGAACACATTTCTTTATTACAAATGTAGGAATACCATCAACTTCGCATGCTTTGTGGGTATCCAGTTTAGAAATTATAGAAAAAAATGTACGGAGTTTTATACATATCACACATTAGATACTCGGTTCTAATTGGAAACTCAGGCAAAGATACTTCATATGTGTCAAAAGCAAAATTGGAAGAGAATTTACAAGCAAAGCACTTTGGTTTATCAGCAGAAGCTGATAACACCTCAAATTAAGTCAAGAGAGAAGGGAAAGAGAACTTACTCTTAATTCACAAACTATTATAGAGCCACCAGTAATCATTGAACCAAACTTGTTAGAGGCTGCCTCATTTTGTCAGCGAACGAAGACTTAGCCTCTTTGAGGACTCATTTACAATTATTACTAGAAGCGCATGTTGTGATCACGTTGTTACAGCCGAAAAGGTGATCTCTGTCGGCTGAAAAAACAAGTGTGAACCAACGAAGAGATTGTGGTTTCACTTGGTATTTCCGATATGGTACAAAAGCATCCATACTGACTTGTACCCAAGAAGAAACATCAGTGTCATTAAGTACGTTAAAAATTTCACCCCAAAGGGCATCGCGAAGAAAATCAACAAATGTATCCCATTTTATAGAAACTAAAACAAAACAAAAAAAAGTGCCCATCATAGAGGCCTCCCCCCCCCCCAATCCTATCGTCCTGGGTAAGACGTTAAACTACATCCGCGTACTGGGTAAGACGATAAACTACATGAAGCAGCAAGGCCTCTGATCAGGAGGTTATGAGGAGCTTGGAACCACCTCTTAATTGCTGATGTTCCCAGGCCCACTTTGACCCAGGGTGGTAGCACCTGTTAGGGTCCCAGCAAATAGTTAACTATTACCTGTAAAACTTTTTTGAAAAAATTATTACCAACAGTACAATTTTGTAAGAAAAATATTACCAGAAACAGATTTTTGACAAAACAAAATATTACCAGCAATAAAAAATGTTGTCGGCATTAAATAAGCCATTGAGGTTGATATGCCGTAAAACAAAATAAACTAAACCAAACCAAATCCTAACTGTAGCAGATATATCAGTTAACTCGGATTAAAAAAAATAATTGATTCACTCACTCAAACATTCACACAATCCCGCTCACATGCCAAACACATTAACAAACACGAAAGTCAGACACGAAATTACGAAAGGTGTCCTGCACCCACTAGAGAATTGACATCTCAGTCGCTTAAACGGTGATAGATATTCTCTTTGATATAAGTATAACAATAATATGCGTGCATATTTTTGGCTCTCTTTAACCAGTGTGCTTAATGTCACTATCAATTATTCAAACATTCAGCTTTCTAAAGAACGCCAGAATGTAACCAACTGAATTTACCTATCGCACAGACATGGTTTTTGAAAATGACTGAGACATCCAAAGAGTATCTGAACAGAACAAACATTCTACACTTTATCTTCAATTTCACCCTTGATAGATATTATTCGAAAACTGAAAAAACGCAATAAAGAATTAAACTGACAGACTTTGTCGGTTGTATTTAGTCAAACTTATCTCGATGAATATTTGGTGCTTAAATATTTATATATATATATATATATATATATATATATATATATATATATATATATATATATATATATATTCGGAGTTGCTATTTTTCTATTTCTATTTCCGGAGTTGTTCTTTTCTGTTTTCTTTTTGAATTTGTAGGTCTGATGAATTGGATCGTATTTACGATTCCAATGGAATAAATTATGACCATGGAATATTAGTGTTTAAGCCTTTTTATTATATCCTTACTCTGTCCTGGACATTGAGTTTTACCTGGATTCTATGCTCACGGATTTTTTTATTAAAAAAATATACATGTATGTGTTTGCACCTATGTATATATATTTATATATTTTGCATATGTATGTGTATATTTACCACTAATATTATCTATATATATATATATATATATATATATATGTAAAATAAGTTAAAGGTGGTGGTTATAAGGTCAGAATTATGGGCCCCTTTAGCTTTCGGAAAGAGGTAACGATTTGTTTTAAAATTTCCGTAAAAAATTATCTTATCACTAGTTATCAACCGTCTAAAAAAGAACAATCATAATAATGAAACATGAAAGCTTTTGTGTAGTGATAAGATAAGTGATTTTATTATAATCTCTTATAATAAAAATATTATAATAATAATTTTGCTCTGCTTTTTACTGAGCACTTTTTTAAAAGTAAATTCTGCGAACTGCGGATTTGTATTCCATTTGTTCTTTCTTGCATATGGATGTGTGTGTGTGTGTGTGTGAACAAAGACAAACGAATATTTTTGAGCGTTCTTAAATATGAGAAGTTTTATTAAAACTCGTGATATTTTTTTTTTACTTTTGTTTATAAATATACGTTGAAAATAAAATCCTTACATTTATCTTGACGAAGACCATCGGTGTATGAAACCCATTGGCAAAAAAATAATTCTCGTTTTTTTTTTATTTATATTGTCTTTCTACAGATATATTTTATTTATGTCTTAATTTTTACTCACACACACACACACACACAGCTTATTACTATAAACATTATTTTTAGTCGGTCTACGTGATTGAGTTCCTATCCGTCTATATATTTTTTAATTTTCTGAAGCAATGAAATTAATAAGAACCGGCATATATAGAGAAGTCCTACTAAAGAGAAGTTTTGCCTTTGGTAGCGGCCCACTACGGCTCATAAAGAATTTTCCCCGATGGACAAAAGAGATGCATGTTCGATCTTCTTTTCTTTAGTAGGAATTCACGATCAACGCCGCTTGCTATTCATTTCACTGTTTTCAGATTATTTTAAATGAAGGATTACCTTTTTTTATTAATATAATCGTTATTTTTGCTTAGTGTACGTGTTTGAGTTGCTATCTTTTTTTATTCAAGATCTAGAAGTCCAGTAAAGAAAAATTATACTTCCTGACAGGAATTTTTTTCACGGAAACCATTCCTCTGGCCGAATCTTGATAAAGGTTTGGGAGACAATTTTTTTTTTAAGTAGGACTTCTTGGTCGAGGTCGGTTGCTATTAATTTCACTGTTTAAGAAAAATAAAAACCGGGGTAGCAACTCAAACACCGGTATCGACTAAAAATAACATTTATAGTAATAAGACAAACACACACACACACATATATATATATATATATATATATATATATATATATATTAAACATTTCACCCCAAGCAAGGCGGGATGCCACTAATACGCAAGGGGTTACAGAGTGGAGGCGAGAGTAAAGAGGCGTAATGGAGAAAAGGATGAAGAGAAGGACAGGGAATAGGTCAATGCATCTGGAGATGTCGATCGACATTACATTTGAATAGTTGGAGATTATAGCTATCAGGGAAATAAAGTAATAGGAAGGAAATTCCACAGACGGGAGGTGCAAGACATGAAGATATTGGCGTAGAAGAGACGGCTACATTTAATCGTTTCGACAGTGAAAGTGTGGGACCGAGATGCCAGCCTAGTAGCACCTTTAAATTCATGCAGTCTGAGAACTAGCGAAAGTAGCTCGTCGGAGCAGTTACCGTGAAAGTACTTCTAGAAAAGACATGTGTTTGTGTGTTTATTTATGTATATGTAAATAAATCCAACATCGATGACACGAGCAGCCAGTAGAATTCGAACCCGTACCTAGTGGTTTCAAAATTAACGTTTTTCGCATATGGGCAGAGGCGGCCATCCCATTCAATAGGCAATTTAGTGCGCTTTGCGCTTAATACAGGAGTTACTCAGGGTGACAACCCACAAAAAGCCCAACCTACTTGTGGAATGTGAACTATTTGGAGGAGAGACGTTGATATTTCTCGCTAACCTCAACCACCACATCAACAAGATAATCAACAAAATAGCCAAAACAGCTTTCGCCTGGCCATTGATGAAAGATCGGCCAGTCTAGCTGACCATTACAATTGTAGCGAGTGTAGAGGGCATTTTCGACCAGTCATTATCAAGAAGTTGACAATTTTTTTTTTTACTTCGTTTGAATTCGAATCAGTTCATAGTGACGTTATCCTTAGTATCACTTGTCGAATATTAGTGCTGTTCGTGCACAACTAAAATACTAATACGAGTAGATAATACCAAAATATTATACAGCACTCATTGCAAGGAAAGACTTAAATTTTAGAAGCCATTATAACATAAAGGAAACAACCGAAATTAGATAAACGGTGGAGTAATGGATAGCGGCTCCGATTGAGGAATCGGAGAGCCGATTTCGAATTCCAGTCGAATCCATTACATTCACTTACGTGCTAACACCCTTCGGAAAGGTATGAATCTCCTTCTCCCCCCCCCAGTTATGAGTAAATAGCAGGGTAAGCCGGGTTCTCTAGCCTTGGATGACAACTGTTCTACCGCAGAAAGAAATGGCAACCTACTGCGGGAAAAAATCTGCATCGTTAGTCATGTATCAAAAGATACATGATCGCCTGAGCGTATATCACGCATGGCACATAACTGACTGATATTTTTCCACAGGAGACGGTATATTGAAGTACATAGAAAATATTTAGAATGCTTCCAAAACAACAGCAGTAATAATAGTGATGATCATACGGGTTATTCTCTCACGCAACTCTACATTTTCGGCCTTGTACCAACGGGAGTTTGATTTTGTAGACCAGGGGTAGGAAAACATTATATCAGATATCACATTTTTTAAAGGTTTACTGGAATACACACCGTAAAGCAATGGCGACCGAGACAATTTTACCTTTTTGTTAAAGAACGGGATGAAATAGTTTGTTTAGCGACATACCAACTACTTACGAGTTATTTAATGCCGAAATTTAATCTTTTTCGGGAGTGTTAGTAAAAACATTTTTTCAAAAATATATTGCTGGTAATTTTTTTTACTATGAAAATGTATTGCACGCATTTGTACTATAAAAAGTATTTTTATATTTTCATTTTTACCCATAGTTGGGTCACCCTAACAGATGCTACTGTCCCGGGTCAGGTTGGGCAAGGGAACAATATCAATTAAGAAATGGTTCTACGCTTTTCAAAACCTCCAATCTCTCGATCAGAGGTCTTGCCGCCGGATGTAGTTTATCGTCATACCCAAAACTACGGAATGAAATAAAAGTAGAAATATTGTAATGCGTTAATTTCCTAAGTGGGCTGGTACTTACCAGTAGACATTGAAATGTACCATCCCAGATCTTTGTCTGAAACCCCGATTTGTTGGCATTGTTAAAAAATACGCAAGCACATGATCCCTGAGATATCTCGCTTATCCTTTTGTTGTTTAAAGTTAAATATGGTACAATGCCATGTGAAGGTGAGGAATACTGTAAATTTTCATATGAACCTGTTATTCTTGCTTTAAAAACCAGCATTCGAAAATCAATAGGAGTAAATAGGTTCGCCTATCGTTCAGTTCACACCCCTCCTCGGTCTTTTAAACAGGAGTAGAGGTGTATCCATTATTTTCAGTTTAGGATCGGGTTTCCGATCCATTCTTTATAAAGAATAGCATAGCTCACAAAAGAATAGATAGAAAATTATATTTACGAATATACAGATAGTTTTTGAAAAGGGAAAGGAAACATTTATGTATTTAGCTGTAGCTTGCGTGTGCAATGTCCACGTGGTTCGTTTGAAATTAAGTGGTTAATTTGCCGACGTGTGTTTCTCCGGGGAGAAAGATTCACGTATTATCGCTCCTACATCCTAGAGCAAAAATAGAAAGATCGAAAGAGTGAATCCTTTCCTTTTATAATCCTGAATAGAACGCCACCTAGCGGGCGTCCTGGCAGACAAAATGGGATAAACCCTATAAGATCATTAAGGTATTTTAACTGCTGTACATAGATTATTTTCTCGCAGGTGATCTAAAATGCAGAAGCATAATTCACTATTGCACAAAACCAGGAGAATGTGATGTTGTATTAATGTTCAACAATGGCAACGACTAGATCAGCACTTTATAATATTGCGTTATCGTGTGATCAAGTTAGTCAAATCAAACGGTTGTGGCGCGTCGAATTGAATAATACTGTTACTTTCAGTGATATTAATCAGTATCGAATCATCCAAAGGCGGTTTTTAGGGTTACAGTTAAAACTAAGAAAAGGCAACGTGGTTGAAAGAAATGACATGAGTCGTATATGTATGTCATATATTGCTATTGGATCAACAAAACAAACACGATGTACAGAACACTATGACATAATACCTGACTAGTAATTTCCCCCAAGGCTTTATTTTTGGACCTACGTAGTTTATCTTCACCATCGACCTTCCCGATCTCATCAGTTCCCAACGAGGTATTTATGCAGATGGTACAACTATTTACTCCTGGCTTGGTAGCAAGACAAGTTCGACAAAATAAAACTCGTATCTGCTCTCAAAAAGGACCTCCACTCATTGATTAACTAGAGCAAGGGGTGGCTATAAATTTTAACGCCCCCAAAACAAAACTGCTTTTCATTTAATCTCTTAATAGAGAACATGTTTTGCCTGCCGTCATCATGGATGATGCTAACCTTCAGAAGAGTAACTTTTTGTGACTTCTTGGTCTCCCGTCGAGTGATTATATTGAAGCAATTGCTAGGTCCACTGCTAGGAAAGTTGGTTCACTCTGTCGAACCAGACACTTTTTATTATCAGTATCCATCTTGCACACTTATAAATCTACCATCCGTCCGTGCATTGAATATTGCTGCAATATCTGGTCTGGAGCTCCTGCTGCACATCTATAATAGATCTTGACCAGGCATCTCTGCTTCAGTCACTTTCTCACCGACGTGATGTGTCGTGCCAGAATTTTTTTCGTCAGAATCCATCTTTCACATTTATAAAACTATCCGTTTTATGTGGGGTCTACGGGTAATTTTAGGCCAAGCCTACGGGCTCGGTTACTCCACATTAAATTCGGCTTTGTGTCACATCTGACTGCGTGTGGCGGTTGGTAGATATCCTGCAGCTAGAGGATCCCAGACGAGCCTATGTCAAAGGGCAGAGTCACGTCTCGGAAAAAGACCTCCAAATTGTGCTTAACTGGTGGAAGGAATAGCTTGTACATTTTAAATCCTCCAAAACAAAATTGATTAATCACTACAGAGAATCTTTTCTGCTTGCCATCAGCATGGATGATGCTAAAGTCCAGGAGGGTAACACTTTGCGTCTCCTTGGAACCACGTTTTCCACAGACATGAAGGGGAGTGATTATATTGAATCAATTAATTAGGTCTTCTGCTAGGAAAGTTGGTTCCATGTGCTGCACCAGACAATTCTTCGCGTCAGAATCCCTCTTGGACATTTATAAATCTACCATTTGTCTTGAATGCCTTGAACATTGCTGCCATATCTGGCCAAGTGCTCTTACTTGATATCTCGAGATTCTTGACAAAATTCAAAGAAGGTTTTGCAATATAACAGATCCTGACCTGACATCTTGACTTCAGTCACTTCCCCACCGACTTCACGTGGCTTCCCACTGTCTTTTCTATAAATATTTTCGCGACAGTTGTTCTGATGAGCTGTTCTCTCGACTGCATAAACTTAAGCGTGATACTAGTTTGGCAATTAGGCCTTACCGTTTTAGTGTTGAACTATCTACATGCAACAGCATATTTCACTCTAATAGAGTTTCATTTCTCATACTTATCTCCTGTGAAACTCAGAAGGGAAGCAATAAATTGGAACTATTTAAAATCTCCCAAAAAATTAAATGCAACGCCAGTTGCCATTTTTTGTCTTCTTGAAACCTGTTCTTTTATTGTCTTTTCTCCTCGCTTCTTGACACTAAAGTCTTCTCATTCTCTTTCACTCTCGCTAACCCCTTGCGTCCTAGTGGCATTATCAGCTTGCTTGTGGTCAAATGATATATATATATATATATAAAAAATATATATCTATATATATATATAATATCCAACGTCGATAGCACGACTCAGAGTTTCATGCAAACGTGTAATCTTCAGGTGCGAAATACTGGTTGAGCGGTCAATGTAGAAATATATATGGGTATATGTATGTTTTTTATCATACCCTTATATATTATATATATATATATATATATATGAATAAAGACAGAAGAAAAACTTAACTTAACCTATGCGTTTCCTCTTCTGATGGACTATCAAGGCAAACATTAGGATTTTATTTTACAAGTATTTATAACGTCACATTCAAAACTATTATAGATATGATCAGAACTAAAAAGATCCATAACAATAATAATTCTGAAGCATATATATAAAATAAATTGTCGCAATTGCTCGTCACAATACACAATACACTTGCAGAAATTTAAAAAAAAAATCGTATCCATGAACACTAAAAGAATCTTAGAGACAACAATTTATCAAATGCATTAGTTATACATAAAAATAAATTCAAACACAAATTTGATCTAAAGAATGCCACACTTATTAAAAGAGGAAGTAAGTTACTTAGACGGAAAATTCTTGAGACTGCTGTTGTCAAATCTTATCAAAATATAAATAAGCGCCCTGGATTTTTTCCAATATCTCTATTCCTGAGAGAATTACTTCCGTCCCAAATCAACAAACATGTCCATAAAAATGTTAAGAAGTTAAAAGAAAATAGTTTAACCTTCTTTTATTTAATATATATAAAACATAAATTAAACCCAAACTAAAATAATATAAATAATAATTGCATTATTTTAAAAAAATACTTTCTTTTCTTTATTAAAATGTATAAATACGTCTCACGAGTCATCCTCCATAATTTACCTCGACTTTTTAGTTAGCCTGATTTATATTCATGAGCGTTATTAAGTTTAGAAATTTTAAAAAACTAACGACATTTTTTTTTTGTTTATAAATACTTGTTGCAAAAGAAAATCCTTACATTTGTCCTGATAAATTCCACCAGAGTATGAAACGCTTCGGTTAAAAAACATTTTCCTTTTTTTTTAATACTTTCCTTTTACGGATATATTTTTAGTTATATTTGAAATTTTACATATACAGAACATTATATATATATATATATATATTATATATATATATATATATATATATATATATATATATATATATATATAGATAAGTAACATTAGTGGTCAATATATATATATATTAATTCCCAAGAGGATAGAATCCAGGTAGAACTCAATGTCAGAACAGGTAAAATTTAATATAAAAGGCTCAAACACTAATATTCCATGGTTATAATTTATTACATTGGAATCGTGAATTGGATCGTGATTACGATGCCAATGTAATAAATTATAACCATGGAATATTAGTGTTTGAGCCATTTATATTATATATATATATATATATATATATATATATAAGTGAACATTGAAGTCAATACTCAGAGGTGGCAGGCTGTTTCATGCTAGCAAGCGCAGTAAAAGAGAATAAAATAAGATTTAGTGATAGAAGAAAGAGGAATGCAAGCATGACATTGTAGCTAGTAGCAAAGTCACGATAGCCATCATCGAGTTGGGCAAGACCTTTTCTCAGCCATGGCTGCTGCTGCTGAGGATGATGATGATGAGGATGATGACATGCTAAAGAAATAAGTAAAAAGCTTACAACGGTAAAAGACCAAATGCTCAATGCCTAACAAAAACAAAACAAAAAATACAGAGCCTACATATCCAAGCACATAATGAAATAGCTAGAGTTTTTTTTATACATACCAATTCCACCACCTTGAAGAAAGAGGTACAAGGTGCGATCTGTGCCTAACAGAGAAGCTAATATTACAGAGGATGGACAGTAAGCTCTTAAATAAAAGGAATGAGCTGATGGCAACCTGTAAGCACAGGAGATAATGCACAATAAAAAGCATATGCACGAGGTTGAGGTACACACTAATTCCAGTTATTAATAGCATGTACAGGGTATAAAACTGAACCAGTCGGTATGATTCCTATATATACAGTATAAGGAAACAGTCGCGAACTATAGGGATTAATTAGTTAATCATGTTTTAAATGTCTAATTTGTTTTGATAGGCCCTGTTTATTGGCGACCGAAGTCACCAGACCTCATACCCTTGTATTTTTTCTGTAGTGTCATTCGAAATCGCTTGTTTATCAGACGCGTCCAAGAAATATTGAGGAACCCAAAGAAAGAATTAATTATGAATGCAGTAAAATGACAGAGGAAACTCTCCGATGTGTTAATGAATGTGTTTTGAAGAAGAAGGACATTTTGAACAGCACATATAACTAGCAACTAGTAAATAAAATTTTCATGGGTAATTTTAATAAATTATCCCTACGGTGCGCATCATTTGCCACGCCCTGTATATTTCTGAAGAAATAATGGATTTTTTTATTTCTAATCCGACCAATCAGTCTATATCCTACTAATATTTTTCCACTTGACGATTGCTAACCGTATGAGCTGTGAAAGTGATAGAAAATGGTAGAAACGTTAGCTATTTTATCATTTGCTTATATACCGGGTCTAACAGCAAAAATGTACCAATCAGGTATCCGCAAATTTGTCCAATTCTTAGATTAAGCTTTGAACCGTTGTATCTTAGAAATGATTAAAGATATCTTACTGGAATTCTCTTTGGTCTTTATAACACTTTTGGACTCTACTTTGAGCAATAAGAATGTATATTACACAAGCTTAACAGAAGAATTGTGATGAAATCGATCATGAATGAAAAATGAAATGTTCATCATTAATTAATCATAGCTAAGGATCGGAAGCTCGTGAAGGAATTAAATAAAGTTCATATATATATATATATATATATATATATATTATTCCAGGATCATTTTCCAACTTATTCAAGATGATCTTCGCCCTTCAGAACAAAAAGTTAGAAAGTTATAACCTTCTAAGTTTCTGTCCTGGAGAAACAAGGTGCCTCACACGTCCCACGCATGATTTCATTTACAAGTCTTTTTTTTTTTTCACTGTTCTTTGGACTGTCATAGCTGAAATTCCTCTCTCACGTGCCAAATGTCTTATGGATTGATTTGGATCTTTTCTAATTGATATCTTTAGCTCTAAGTTGAAAGGATAATCCCTTTTCCTGCTGTGACCTCCTGATCCAATTTTCCTCTCTATTGTTCTCTCTTTTTAAAATTTATTCCCCGTTCTCTTGATGGTTCTTGAATGGAATTTGAAGATAGAAGCCAGAGTATAAATGTTGATACCATTGCCTGAATTATCTTTTTCCTCTCACCATTGCTCAGTTGAGAAGACAGTGAGGCTGAAACAGAACGATTTTTACCTGTTCTCTTTCTCACTGAATAACTCAAAGAGTTTTTCAGTGATTCATACAACAAATTATATCCAGATGACTAAACGTCTTATCTGAAAACCTAGAAAAAAGTTAGTTTCGTGGTTTTCTATATATTAAATAATTGATGAACAATCATGCTGTTACACGATTTGGACAATTTTGCTGTTACTATAAACCTTATTTTTAGTGGGTATACGTGTTTGTGACGATATGACGGTTTTTTTTTGTTTTGTTTTTTTCTTAAACAGTGACCGGCCTAGATTGAGAAGTCCCACTAAAGAACAAGGAATGGAATCTGTATCCCTTTTTTCTAATCAAGGAAACCGCTTGTTTAGCCAAAGCGTGCCGCTACCTGTTTGTCTCGGAGACAAGCCTCACAGAACAAAAGTTCAATTACCTATGTGAGGAAAGTATATCTCTTATTGGAATCTCTACGAATCTATATCAGCTACCTTAAAAAATGTCCGTTGCTTATGTTTCGGGTAAGAAATTGAAGCTAGCAGATATATATATATATATATAATTTTTTTGTATTTTTCCAATTTTTGGATCAGGTGCTGAGTGTTTTGCTCGAAGTTGTGGATAAACTGTCCAAAGTCCAGATTTGTTATTTCTGTTCAAGTACTTTCGACTTTCACTGTCATTATTAAGAACCGTAGTGTCTGCATTGTAGTTAAAAATTCTTTTATCGGCATCCTGGCATTATTTGGGAAGCTGGGCCTTTGAAATGGTCTAGCGTAATATCAGGTGTAACGGGTATTGGGAACACGGCCGTGCAAAATGATTTATTTATTAATTTAATTTTAAGTTTTATTTTAGTTTTTTTTTATATATATTTTATTTTTCATTTATATATATATATATATATCATAATTATTTTTTAAAAATATGATTTCTTCGCTACATAAGAGTTCTCATGTTTCAACAACGAGAGCCGAAAACCTCAATATAATTATTACAATTAAATTGAGTTAAAGTATCAAGCCCTGTTTCATCCTCAAGCGAAAATTTAGGAATAACCAATCATAAAATTTACGCATCTTTATAAGTATGTTCATTCGCAAAAATAATTGCTATGGAAACGGCTGGGGTGACCATTTTGGTAAGGGGTCTAAGAGATAATTTTTATCCACATATCAGTCACCTTCGGAAAGAGGTCAAACTGATGTAGGGTGGGGGCATCCATTTCAAAGAGAATGATGGCATTCATGTGTGCACATCGTCTGATCACTCACAGCGAAATAGACTAACTAATAAATATTTAATTTATACGATAAAATTTGAAATTAAAAATTACCCATTTTAAAATTTAAATTTAATCTATATTAAGTTTAACATTTGAAGCATAAACAGAGGCAGGGGAGGATGACATCTTGCAAAAGACAATACATACACAATCAGATTATAATACATAAACACGCAGACGTATCTAGATATATATACACACAAAAAGGCGACCTTAAAAAAAAAGAAGAAAACACATACATACACAATGAAAGGTACACACAAGTGACCGTACACGCAAACACCGATAAAGACGCGTACATACACACACATACATACATTGACAAAGACACTCCGATACACCAACCAAAAAATATTCAATATATTAACGCAAGGTTAGAATATAAAACAACGCAAAAATTCAAGGAGATATGTTAATAATGTCTTATAAGTACTCAAAGCTAGTGCGTCTTCATTGAAAGTCAGCATTCGAGATATCTTTCAATATGTGTGTGCGCATGCGTGTTCTCGCCCTCACGTGCGTGTGTGTGTGTGCGCGTGCGCAAACCAATTAATGATCATTTCGTTATTCATTTGTAGTGTCATGTTTTGTCGCAAGGGCAAATGAATGACACTTATCATTCATATTTTGGTTCTCACATGAAAGATTTGCTGAGCAGTGACAATTTTAGAATTGTGGCCACTCAGGGAGTAACGAACCTACATCAACTGTTTAACACATGCATCACCACAGTAAGAAGATTATGTTACGCCAATCTCCAAATTTTTTTTAATTTCCAAATTGAGAAATAGTTATATTTTCTTTTTGTTTCAATTTCTTTAACAAGGCCAACATATACTCGAAATTTCTGTAATGGAGTATTAAAAAAGGCATGACCTCAATAATTAACACCTTCATCGTCAACGTTGAATTATTTTTGTAAACTAAAAAAAAAGAACAATGAGGATTCCTCATAGATTTTATAGCGTCGCCGGAAAACATATTTGTCCTGCAGTTTGTGAAGGAAAAAATGAAGACAAGGCGCGAATTTCAACTAGGAGGACGTTAATTAATAAATATCGTTTGGCGCTTAAAAGATAAAAAAGCGTAATGTTAACGTCCATTGTCGTTGCATGTGATAATGCTTTGTGAATTGTAGTTTCTAACTACAGCCAGCCGGCTGATTCTTCATTACTCAGGCACATGATATTTACGAGAAACGTTCTCAGTTTGGTCTATTTCCTGAAATCTGACTAAATAAGCAAATATCAGGGGGGTTGTAAAAGTTGATTGTTTGAACCGAGAACCTCTACAGCAAACGGCTCTTATTAATCAAAGCCAACTTTAATCTTCTTTTATGTACCGTGTCCCTTCAACTCTTAATAAACTCTATTCTGCCATCCATTTTCTCAAGTTGATTAAGTATGTCACGCGTTGCTTTTTCGTGTCTCTCTTTCCCTCTATCCATCCTGTGGGTATCAGATTTTCCAAGTCCCTCTTCTTCATTATGTGTCCCATAAATTTCAACTGCCTCTTCTTGATGATAAGCATAAGTTTCCTCTTTGCTTCCATTCTCTTCAGAACCTCATCGTTACTCACATGTTCGGTCTATGGTATCCCTAGCATACTTTTTAGCAAATATGGCATTAATCATGGGCCTTGGAGGTGTGTTGTGGCGTAACGAACAGTACAGCAACTAGAATCAATGAACAGTTCTAGTTCCAAATGAGTTTGTTTACATACATTTAGAAGACACGAGGCGTGGGTGTGGGGAAGCGCTGCATACCCCAGGTCTCTCAGCACCTCTTCTACAGTCCAGATTATTTTCCCTGTGGTTGACAACCTTCCCCAAAACTAAAATTCCGTGGATGAGATTAAGGGAATCAGGCAGCTGATGGCCATCCCCAAGGAGAACTTTGTCTTAAAACGTAGACGGGACACTGATGTGCATGTAAGGTCATAAGAGGAGTATTTTAAAGAGGACTAAGGCGCCATTGCCCTAGGTAGGCTAATTTTGCGTTAATATTAATGTCGGGCAGAGTTTAGCTTATTTGTACTATTGTAGTTATCTTTTTTTTTTTTTTTTTATACACAGTTTTAATCAGTATATTCGTCAATCATCTTCAGGGGAATGCTGTCAAGAATGAAAAAGGAAGTACGAGAAAAAACGCGAACAATGAAAGGCATGAATCTACCTCCCTGTCTTATCACTAAAAATCTTAACACTAGCATACCACGATTGTTAACGGCGGACAGAGTAATTGCACTCTAAGCAAACGACTATCTCATAACAATCAGCATTAATAACAATGAAAAGCTGTTACATCCATTGTCGACATTGACAAGACAGCGATGTATATGCATCACATGTGTGCCTTGCTGAACGGCAATATTTCATGGGCTTACGGCCACGTCGCGCTGAAACAACGATTCCCGTACAATCACCGAAGTTAAGCAACGTCGATCCTGGTCAGTACCTAGATGGGTGACCGTTTGGGAATATCAGGTGTTGTAAGTTTGGATGTGCGGTCGTGTATTGGATAATGGCTTGGAATTGTTATACTGGATTCGTTATACTCACGCGCAAATAGCATTGGGAAAGATATCTATCATCTTCCCCCCTAGCAATGGGTTAATTAGTAAAACTTGTTTCACTAAAATCATTATAATATCCTAAGTAAAACAAATAAAATTGCGTACAAAATATTTACTTTTCGGCATTAAATAACCCATAGACATGTTGATATGCTACTAAACAAAAACATCTAACCAGCTAAATAATCTCTCAATATTTCTCGAACCTCACGAAATACTCCATGCTTGTAGCCTTGTGCCAGACTAAACAGGTATATCTTCTTTATTTGTGGATATCACAGTGAGAAAAAAACTCACTATAAATTTTCGGAGAGATTTACGCATTAACCACAGTCGTCTTTCAATTTTGACCCCACCCCACCCCTGACCGACAGAAAGATAGGGAGACTAAATAAGTAAATAAATATATCTTCCTGGGGGTTAAGTAAATGCATCGACTACCCAGGAGAAAGCGACCCTTTATTTTTATTTTTTCTTAAGCAAAATGAATTTTTTTTCATAAGTAAATAAAAGCAGTCAGCTGACAAATTAAAAAAAAATATATAGGGAAAACTGTACCTATTGACCTCTGCGTGTGAACAAATACTTACAAGTTGAAAAAAGTACATAATGTAAGGAGGCGGGATGGACATACCCCTTTCATACCCATCCTGATTAGCATAGCCACACACCCTGAATAGTTTTGTCGATTTATTCTTTCTCTCGCTTTCTCACATGCAAGACGAAACAAATGAAGATATGTTCGCTTGAACTTATTTGACCTTAACAACAACAGAATCTGTTCGCGTTCCAGGAGCGGAGGTACGAAAGCACAACATCACCCACCTGTCAAGCCACCCGCTCATAGCCACAGCCGCACGGAATTACGCGATGACTCTACGGCTGATTAAAATGGCCAGGCGTTTCTGATTATGAGAACGATTTTAAAGAAAGACAACTCAATGTGACAATTCATAACCCATTACCTGCCATGAGCCCCATTTGGGGATCTATTAAATTAAACTCACTACATGTTATTCCTTGTATTTACATTACATTACATTGCATTTGCAAAGGTATATTTTACAAAATTTAGCCTTTAAAGTTTTTTTATTATTAGCCGTAAGAAGACATTTTCTGTCGTAATTTTACATTTCACGAGTAGAAAAATAATGACTATTTTGAAAAGTATTTTTTTATTATTTCTAATCAATATTATTTTTTGATGTTTTTTATAAATATATATATTTAATGTTCTAGTTTCTATAAAAATGACAATGGTAACTACTGAAATTAAACATAAGGAATAAATAAACTCCTAAGACAACTGTCTGGACCAAAAATACTCATTAAAACTTTTGGCAGTTAATGAGTTAAATTTCTATTTCAGAATTGACTATTAGCAATCGTCAAAACATTAGGATATACTGATGGCTCATCATGATTGTTACAAAAATACTGAACCGTTTGAGGACACTGTTAAATGAAGGACTCAATTTTTCAATTCAGGTTATTTTTTTTTTAAGCAATTCGGGGAAGCAAGAATGGAGTGCCACAAGTAGCCTCTGCAAGGGACATAATATTATGCGGTAAAGTGAGTTATAACAATTTCATTAATTGTGGTTAAATGGAAAGGAAAAAAAAAAGAACCAAGGAGAAAGTTTTTATCATTAAGTTTAAATAAACATAATATATTTTTCCCAGTAATAGAAATGTTCCAAGATTGAGAAATCCGAATCAGCGGTATCATCAAAGTTCCAAATACGGAATTATAAATATAAGCTGTTGAAGTGTTTTAACTGACGATGGAAACTGCGTTTCGAAATCTGAAGGCGAATTGGATTTGCGAAATATGCATTCTATTCATAAAAGTGGGGCTAAAATACTGAAAAATACGAGAAACAAAGAAAAATAATGCTGAACTTTATGTAACACCAATCCTCTGTATGGCAGTAAATCCCTTGACAAACTTCAACATGATATCCGTTTTTAAAACCAGAGAAAACAGACACGTGTTTTCACAGATGTATCATGGGAATTCTGTGAACGGAGCAATATTCCAAGTTATGGAAAATGGAATCTAGATTGACAGGATGGACGCAGAATAAGAAAGAAATAACTGATAATTCTTTGACGACTTTCCTTGAAGAAAGATGGCTTGGAGAATTCAATGTAAGAGAGGATATTTTGGGAGATGAGAATAGGGTCGGGGTGCACTGAGGTCAAGCATCTGTGGAGTTGAGCTTAATGGATGGATAAACGTGGGCAGGGACGTTTAAAAATGGACAAAACTTGACAGGGTTTACTGGGTTTTGGAGGTTTTAAAAGCCACGATCGCTAAATTCCTGAACGGACAAGTCCGTAAGAATAAGATCGTGTTCTATTTCAGTAATAATTATCACCGTTATTTAGACATAAATATTGATTATATTGAGACAGAAAAATGTATATCATCTGCGTTTCATTGCCTGATATAAATATGAGTCTGTTATGTTCGATCACTTTTCAGTTGTAGGACCAAAATATTTTGATAAGACACCATCTGACATCACAAAAAGCCGGACGAAAACGTTCAGAGACTTATTGTTTAGCTGCAGTGAAAAGAAACATGATTTTGTCACGCAAAAGTAACACATATTTCGAAATTGATGGGAACTTGTTTATTTATGTTCACTGAAATACTTGTTCAAACGCCTTCTTATATCTGAAAGCAACAGTTCGATGATTTCGTTTTCCATTATCAATCGTTCTCAAGAGAAATTCAGTAAAATACGTGTCAAAGACAGCTCAAGATTAATATTTATTTATTTTTGTTTAAATATATTGAGTATTCCTCTATCAAGGTTATCAGAGAATTCTGTTTAATTTTGCTCATCAAACAATAGTTACGATTTCCGATTAAAAAACTTGACTGTGGAAATTAAAAAAAAAAAACAAAAAAAAATATCAATTCTGCATTTAATCTCCTTCGTAAGTATATATACGGTTCCTAGTGTCGTTTCACAATGATGGAAACATTCTTGAAATATCTTTTTGGGGAGAGTCTCTATTGTCTCGTTCAGATTATTTCGATTTTCTAAAATTTCGTTCAAATGAGTTTTGATTTTAAAAAGGAAAAGGTCGCAACGCTTCCAGGGAATACGGTGATTTTTGGACCCGGAATTGTATGCTAGAAAATGGTCAAAAAACATTGTTACTGATGGGAATTTCTGTCTTCTTGGTTTGGACGAACATTCTTATGAATGACATTAATTCATCAGTTCTCGATTCTCCAAGCGATGTAGTTTAAATACCAGGATATTTGGGGCAGTGTCGTCTGATGTATAGCTCCTCTAGGCGTTGAATAGACAAAATTGACCCCACGCTATATTATTTGGCAAGAACGTATAGCAATTTCGTAGAAGATAATAATTGAAAAGGGAGTCTTTAGGGTCGATGATAAAATACATATTGATTTTAAATTCAACGGAACTGAGCTGGTCTCATCAACAGTTTCTTATATTATCGTTTTTTTTCTGTACATTTGCTTGTTTTTTCGATATTTAGTGTTCTCAGATTAAAAGAAATTATGGATATCAGTTGATGAACACAAATAGATAACAAATGAAAAATTTTATATAGTGATGATGAACATTGCTCAGCTAGGATCTGCTTACGGGCAATAATGGGGAAAATGATCATCTAATGCCGTCTTCTGAAATGATTTTTCGCTCTTATCGTTTGTTTGCTTGCCTTGTTTTTCGATAATAGTGTTCTCTGGTGAAAAAAGAAACGTAAATTCCTGTATTTATTACATGTGATATTTCTGCCTAACGAGGAAAGCGTACAGTTTATTTACTTATCAAAGGTACATTTCAATCGCAGTAAATATTATTTATCTCCCATGAACATTAGATTTTTTAAGTTCTTGGTTCTGTGTTTGGAAAGCAAAGTTTAACTTCAACAACGAAATAAATATATTATAATTTAGACTAATTTCCAAGGTGACAGATTGTCAAAGTAAAGTCGAGGGGAGTCAGAAATAGATACATATATAGCGAGTTGGAAGTCAATTTTATATTTAAGATGGCCAAAGTTTAGAATATGTATTGAACGGAGGATATGTCATTGTGGTGTCAGGGAAGGATAATTACTGTGCTGATACGTTATCTATTTCTGTTGCCTATGAAGGAGTTTCTTAGAGAAAACCAGTTTTCTAAAATTACTATGGGGAAAACGGAAAAATCGAACACGACAGAGAAATTACAAAAGAATGTTTGTGCGATGTTGCTATACTAAGGTATTAAGGAAATTTTTTTTTCATTTTAGTATTAAATTTGGTATCTTGAGATTTCTTGTACATATTTGGTGATTTTCTTAATTGTTTTTATCATCAAATTATTGGGTTTGGAAAATTAAAAAGAAAAAACAATAATTTTCAGCCTCATTCGAATATCTTAAAATTTCCTAATATATATATATATATATATATATATATATATATATATATATTATAACTTGCAGAAGTACTATTTCGTTGTATCACAGCTCCTCTGTGAGACTAGACAATAGAGTGCCTCAAGCCCAGATCGAAACCTCCAACCGATTTTTTGTCAGTCAGAGTTGTTGATGAATATATATATATATATATATATATATATATATATATATGTTCATTCATCATCACTAAACTGTTCGCTGTATCACAGCTCATCAGTGTGTCTAAATATCCTTCTTCAGCCTGGGATCGAAATTCAGCAAACAGTTAAAAACCCATCTGTGCACGGTTGAAAGAAAATCAAAATTTTGAAATTTCCTCTGTGAATAAGCACGCTAATGACTGATAGTGCTCAATTCGATAAGAGCTTGTAATATTAATCATTATTTCCAAGAGTGCACAAATGAATTTAAGCATTTTCGCTGGTGGCGTATATTTGTCATCCACAGACAGAGTGTTTCGCTGTATCACAGCCCATCAGTGTATCTAGACATCCGATTACTGGAGTATAAGCCGGGATCTAAACACGAATTTAATAGGAACAGTCGTCCCAAAGTGGGTCTAAAAATTAACATTTCTTTTGGTACACATTGCCGCACTGAAATATGGTATTTTCTATTACTGCATTACTAAACCTTGTCTGTCATGGGAAGAAATGGAGATTTGTTTTATTAATCCTCAGACTTTTATTAGTTCTTAACTTATTTTGGGTGAATGTTCGTATTTGAGTAGACGCCCCTATTTATTATTTAAACAGTATATTAATTTATTTTCGTCTACCGAGCAGAATATCTGAGAAATCCGATCACTATTTCTTGGCACTATTCAAATTTCTTTAGTCACCGATGCTCTATGTAGACGAAAGGTCAAATCAAGGAAGATCTAATGCGGGCTTCTCCTTCATATAAACACGTTCTGAATTGAGCAAGAGAACACATTTTTTCACATAAATCCTATTATTTAACTGTATAACTGATAGGAGAAGATATATATTCATGCTTATCTAAAGCTATTTGCGCTTCGCGTCAATAGGGCGAACTTGAATGGAATTCGAAACCGTCTCTGCTATTTCTCATGTTGACTCGCTATCCATTACACCAACTGCACATCAGAATGATTCAGAAGTCTTTTACTTTTTTATCTTATATATCTACGTATCGTTTTTCCATCAATGAGAACATTATTTTAGTCTGAAGATGTTATTTCCAGAAACTGATTTGAAATTGTTACATTATTTTTCCTTTGTTGATTGGTTTGTATCCTACATATTATGACAACAACACACACATGGACATTTAAAATATATATTTAAATATATATATATATATATATATAAAATAAGATTCAAGATAATTGGAAAATTCTAAAAATGGATCTTTTAACATTTCAAAACAATATTTGAAAAATTACCAACTGGGAAACTGGGAAACACAAAATCTTGAGACGTATACGTATTTTCAAAAGAACTAGTAAAAATATGAGTCTGAATAAAAATTAATCCATTACTTTTTGCCCCCAATTTTACTGTTTTTCTTTCATAAGAACCATCTTCTTCTAAGAATGATTTGTTATTTAAGCATACAGACAAATACAAACACATTTCATGCTTTTGTTTTTCATCTGAAGAAGCCTAGAAAAGTCGAAACGCTCAATCTAATCTAGTTTTCATCAAACTGTTCTTATATACACTTATTCACAATTTAAAAAATGATTACAAGAACCTCAATTAGACAACAAGATCAAAAAGACATTTTGATAAACCACCCATAAATGCAATGAAACAATTTATATTTGTAGCAAATATCTAAACAATAGAAACCAAACAGGAAATTACAAATAACAAACCTCGTTGCTTAGTTTGCAAACATTTAGTAATAGCCTACATTTACGTACCCAACACCAATATCAGGAGCCACCTAACCAGGCTACCCATAACGTAATCTATTATTTATTCTGCAACTTATGTCCTAATAGTGGATATATTGGTGAGTCTGGAATAATTTTAGATTTCGTTTAATAACCATAAACAAACAATACGTCAAAACAACCCCTTATTCCCCCATGGCTAAACACTACAATCAATCAGGACACACATTAGAAAACTGCAAATGTTTATTAATAGATTCCGATTTTACTTCCACATTCACGCAGAAAAAAAAGAAACATATTGGATTTTAAAATTAAATACATAAATTAGGGGTTGAATAGGGACTTAGGGTGTTTTAAATCTTTATAAATATTTCAATAATAAGCAATTTCTTTAGATATAGTAAAAAAATTTTTTAAATATTTATGACAGTTAGATTTAAGTTAGGAATATCTTGAACAGTGACGTTCCCATATCACGTGACGTCTCTCGAAGGACGCTACCAACAAACAGTAATTTTAATTTATTTGTAACAAAACAGTTATTTCTGATGAAAATTGAGGACAATTTGAAATATCAAATATATATATAAATAAATAAATACTTTCATAAAATAAAACATTATAATTTTTTAGTTTAAACTTTTCTATATATACATATTAAGAAAGTATACGTGGCTTCTCATTATGCTATATATATATATATATATATATATATGATATGTGTGTGTTTAACAATCTACCGGATCTAATTTATATCCAGTTTCCATTTTTTTTGTTATATATATATATATATATATATATGATTGTCGACTTGTTAATAAGAGTCACAAACTCATATCCATACAACATATATGATTGTCGACTTATTAATATAAACAACGCAGTTTTTGATTTTCTGTCAATTCATATGCATTCCGTTTTTTTAATTTTTCCTACCTTTACCTACCACTGCCAAATTATTTATAATATTCCATGTTACAAAGGACGTATACTGTAGCAAGATGGTTTGAGAACTCGTCTTGCAAACTAATTCATTAGTGCAATGATAAAATTTTCATAAAATGTTTTGAAAATTCTTGCTTCAACTTGAAAATTGCGTTCCATAAAATTTTCGTAAAAAAAATTTACTAGTCTCATGAACGTATCTCCACATTTTTTAAATTAATGACAGAAAATTGATATTTTACAAGAATATAATGCACCGTAGGTAATCGTTTATTTTAGGCAAACAGACAACCTCAATTTAAGTCGTTTGGTGAATTTTTACTGCGATTCACCTTTATTTTCTCTAGTTAATGTTACGATTACAGCATTTATTGATATATACAAGCATTTTAAACGTTTGCCAAAATCCCAGCTTTGATCAATCACAAAACGTGGGGTTCAATATAACTTTGACCCAAATAATAATCAAATTTTAAATTTTTTTTTTTGCCGGAAACTCGCAACATCTCAGTAGATTGTTTCCAAATGTTTGCAGAAGTTTCACCCTTCTAAATTTTATCTCCTTCGAGAATGAGATTAGCTTTCCGTAAAATTACTTTGCTCTTTAGTCTGTTACCCATTTTATATAATGCCAAAACATTTTAGTGTGGCATCGCCTTGCTTCTCGCAGAATATGTTTTGTCGGTAGCCTTGCTTATTGAAGACTAACCGGGCTAGTGTTTTATTAACAACTGAGTTTTGATCTCCATACTTTCGACAATAATAAGGTTGATCTGCAAGACTTTTCACTTCAAAATCGTTGAATGAGTTGAATATCCAAGAGTATCATTAGTCTTAAACGATTTTATGCTCTAAGGCACATCTTGATGTGTCCATTCTGAATTCAGTATCTCTGTCTTCTTCGTATTGAGAGCAATTTACATTGCCTTTTCAGTGTCGAATCAGGAACATTTTGGGTTCCATTTTCTGTAATCAGGGTAAAATCAGTAAAATCGTTAGATGGTAACTTCTTCAACCAGTTTTATTTTTATTTAACATCTGTGGCTCGACTTTAAAATGTATCACTATTCCTTATTCTCTAGATTAAACATTGATTATGGTATTTGTCGACATAAACGAAATAGAAACTAACACGCAATAAAAGAATGTGCGATTTCTATATTATTTTTCGTCCAAATGCTATCATGTATTTTTTTTATCTTATATTATTTATAATGCTAAATGCTATCTCTATATTATTTTCATCCAAAAATATCTCCCTTTTCGTACAAAAATAATAGAAACAAAATATATAAAAAAATATAGATAGAAAAAAATATACAGATAGCTATTGATAAAAAATAATAGATATCATTTTGTATATAGAAAATAATTATTTTTTGTACGAAAATAATATAGAGAAAATAAATATAGCATTTTGTACGAAAAATAATATACATAACTTTTGTACGAAAATAATATAACCTTTTTGTACGAAAATAATATAGCGCTTTTGTATTCATCTTTACGAAAATAATATAGAGATATCATTCTGTACGAAAATAATATATACAGATAGCATTTTATGAAAATAATATAGATTTCATTTTTATAACAAAATAATATTATTTTGCACGAAAATAGCATTTTGCTGAAAACAATATGGATTTCATTTTGTACGAAAATAATACCTAATATAGAGATGCATTTTGTCGAAAATAATATAGATAGCATTTTTACGAAAATAATATAGGAGATATATTTTGTAAGAAAATAATACAGATATCATTTTGTACGAAAATAATATACAGAAAGCATTTTTGTACGAATTAATATACGAAAGGCATTTTGTACGAAAATAAAGATATCATTTCTTATCATTTTGAAAAAAATATAGAGATATCATTTAAATAATGCTGATAGATAGCAAATAGAAAATATACAGATAGCATTTGTATGAAAATAATATACAGATACCATTTTTGGGATAAAATGCAATATAAAAAAATATCATTTTATTACGAAAATTTAATAACATTTTGTACGAAAATAATCAGATCCGAATCCTATGTGACATTATTTTTCCAAACTAAACAATATAATATGTTCAATGCATTTTGTAAAATTAAATAATGTAAGCTATAGACATTATGCTTTCGTATTTTAATTAATTATTCAGATATTAATTATGAGCATTAACATTAATACGAATTACAAAATTATTCTGATTACTGAATCCATATTTCGTTCTTTAGATAGTTTTGTACAAGAAACAAAAAAAAATATTATAGAAAAACTCTTTCAATTGTAAGTAAATAATATAGATATCATTTTGTTACGAAAAATAATATACGAAAACATTTTATTACGAAATTAATATACAGAGAGCATTTTTATTACGAAAATAACAGATATCATTTTTTATTAGAAAGTAATAGATATGTTTTGTACAAAATAATATAGATATCATTTGTACATAAATAATATACAGATAGCATTTTGTACGAAGAAATATACAGATAGCATTTTGTATGAAAATAATATACAGATAGCATTTGTACGAAAGATAGAATGGCATTTTTAAAAAAAAATATATTAAAATTTTTTTTGTTGTTTTAAAAAAAAAAAATTTTAAAAAAAAAACCCCCGGGGTTTTTTTTAATTTTTCCCCCCCCCCCCAAAATTTTTTTAAATAAAATGTTAAAAATTTTTTTTGGGGGAAAAAATTTCCCCAATTTTTTAAAAAAATTATTTAAAAAAAATTTTTTTTAAAATTTTTAAAAAAATTTTTTTTGGGGGAAAAAAAAAAAGGGGGGAAAAATTTTTTAAAAGGGGGAAAAAACCCCCCTTTTTTTTAAAAAATTTAAAAAAAAATATTTTAAAAAAAATTAAATTTAATTTTTTTTTTTAAAAAACCCCAAATTTTTAAAAATTTTTTTAAAAATTTTTTTTTTATTTTCCCCCCTTTTTTTTTTTTTTTTTTTTTAAAAAATTTTTTTTTTTTTTTTAAAAAAAAAAGGGGTTTTTTTTTCCCCCCTTTTAAAAATTTTTAAAATTTTTTTTAAATTTTTTAAATTTTATGCAACATTATTAGTTATTATGAGTACAAATATTTATTCTGATTACTGAATCCATTATTTCGTTCTTTAGATAGTTTTGAAAATAAAAGAGCCAAGAAACAAAAAAAGGGGTAGGATTAATATTCCGAAAACTCTGGGGTTCAATTGCATTAACGTACAGACCCATACAGCAATAATCACATTTTAAATTTTTTTTTTTTGCCGACTCTCTACTCGCAACATCTCAGCATATTGTTTCCAAATGTTTCGCAGAAGTTTCACCCTTCTGAATTTTATCTCCTTCGAGAATGAGATTAGCTTTCCGTAAAATTACTTGTTCGCTAGTCTGTTACTCTATTTTATATTAAGTGCCATTCCTAACATTTTAGTGTAGCATCCGTCTTGCTTCTCGCAGAATATGTTTTGTCGGTAGCCTATGTATTGCTTACATACAGGAAGACTAACCAGGCTAGTGTTT
>CAHIKZ030000441.1:1110000-1167500 GCA_903632075.3 Acanthosepion pharaonis
GAAATATCATTGATTTGTGTTGAGATTGCAAATTTTTATTATTTTAGCTGTTGGTAGGGAGATGTTTAACTTTGATGGTGTTTATGAGATTTGGGCTTTTTTCATCTGGGACGTTGGTGTAAAGGGATTTTATATCGAGGCTGGCCATGAGTTTATCAGTCATGTTTATTGATGCTGCCTGATTTCGTTATATGAGACGGACTGATTGTTCCAAGGAGAGGAGTTATAATTTTTGTTATGGCTTTCGACAGTTTGGGGCGAGGGGGGGCTGTCTATCTCTGAGATGATGGAGCGCATTCCCCCACACCCGATATTGTTCTTTATATATAAAAAAATTATATATCGTTATCTCATATATATATATATATATATATAAGTAGACATAAAAGATTGCCTTTAAGCATGAAACACACTGTCGCCGCTTGATTTTGACTTCAATATTCAATTTTAAATAACGTTCTCTCCTTGTTATTAAACATGAATACAGAGAACTTAAAGCTATATTTTTATCATACACATATTTATGGAGGAGTCTTCCACCGTTTTAGATCTGTGTGGGTCCAACTCAGTTCTTAGAACCAAACCCCCAGACTATTCTCGGAAATACTGATGCCGGAGAAGACGCAACCAACATTTTGGCTGTTCGAAAGAATGCACAAGAAATAAATGGAGATTTGAGTCGTACGAAAAATGTGGTAATGAAAGAAACAGTTACTGGTTAGATGGAAATAAATTAAGAACATTCCCAAAATATCATTTGATTATAGAAGTGAACGCTTGTACAGAACCAACCATACTTTTTGGAAGAGCCGAATATAGAGAACTAATGCACAATATGCCACAAGGTCTACAAACGACCTTCCGCAGGTTTTGAATTCAGAGTTCACCTTCTCCTTGGCTATAGGAGACAGTCTGCCATGCTATTTACCCATATATTTCAGACCTTTGCTAAGGATATTAGAACGTATGTAAATGTATTGAACTTGACTGGAATTCGAACTTACTATCCATTACTCCACTGTGCCTCCACACACACACATATGTGTGTGTGTGTGTGTGTGTGTGTGTGTGTGTGTGTGTGTGTGTGTGTGTGTGTGTGTGTGTGTTCGCAAATAATGAGTTTGCTAATTGATTACTTTCTCGTTAAATGGCCGCTGTCGAAATCGCAGTGTAAACGCCAAGATCTTCCCGTTAGCTGCATATGTCTCGCTAAAGCTACCTACAGCTGTAAGTTCAGAGTTGTCCTTCTCCCAGACTTGTTGCCAATAACGGCTGAAGAGCACAGTATACCCTACTATTTAACCCGTGGATAGGAAAGTGAATCTTTGCGTGAAACTGAATGTAACGATATTCGACTGGAATACGAACTCTGCTCTCTGATTGCTCGTTCCGAGCCGCTATCCATTACACAACCCACATATCCAAGTTTTCAAATCGCTCGAAATATTCTTGTAGATTAGGTGTCTTGTCTATTTTCAATTGTCTAAACCTAGAACTGGATGAGGTGAATTCACGTCATGCAAGGAATTGCAACATTCACGGATTTCGTTTCTCTCGGTTATAAAAAAACACCAAAAAAACGAAGCTGCAGATGTAAGAAAACACAAGGTCACTGGAAAATCGGTAAACATTTGAAATTGCTAACAAGGATTTTCCATTTTGGTTGCAACTATTTATCATTCCGATCTTTAAGAGAAATGCTTACAAAACAAATAACTCATGTGATGTGCTGTTCTCGGAAATACTGATGCCGGAGAAGAAGACGCGTCAACCGACATTTTGGCTGTTCGAAAGAATGCACAAGAAATAAATGGAGATTTGAGTCGTACGAAAAATGTGGTAATGAAAGAAACAGTTACTGGTTAGATGGAAATAAATTAAGAACATTCCCAAAATATTTTACTTATCGTTAATTGTTCACATTGTCTTTTTTCTTGCTTTCTTTCTGCAAATGTTTTTTCTTTCTTTTTATTATGTGTCATTTCCAGCGTTCTTTCTTTCTTTCTGCAAATGTTCTTTTTTTCTTTCTTTTTTATTTTACTTTGTTACCACTGTTATTTCTTTCTTCATATTTTTCTAACGGTCATTTTTTCTTTTTTTATTTCGCTTTATTTTCTGAATTTTATTGCCTTCTAATCGAATTAGTCTTCATCACGATCACGTATTGCGTCGCCAATTAAGGATGTTAGGTCAGATATATAGTGCAGCTATACTAACAATCCGGGTCTCTTTCTCCTAAACTGACCGGCCACACAGGGCAAGAGAACCCAATCTGCCCTGCTATTTAACGCTTAGCTAGAGAAAAATAGATTCATGTATTTTCCAACGGTATAGTATTTGTAAGAAATGCTATTTTTAAAATTGTTTGTTTTCAATTTTCTTTTTCTTTCTTGTTTCGTTTCAAGCGTTATTTTTTTCCTTTTATTCTAATGGCCTTTTCTTTCTTTCTTTCTTTCTTGTTTCGTATCCAGCGTTATTGTTTTCCTTTTCCTAATGTTTTCTCTTTCTTTTTTCTTTCTTTTTCGGTATTCTCATCGTATTTTCCATCATAGCCCGTATATTTTCTCTTCTTCATCTTCTTCTCCCGTACAATGGATGCCTATAAAACTTAATTACGATTTTTTCTGTGAGATTCTGACGATAACATTATCCTACTCAAGACATTTATTTTCTTGGAATATTCCTTCACAGGTGAGGCAAATCACTGCACTCAGTCTGCCTAGGAACATGAAACGCTAACAGAAAGCCTACGGCTATATAAATCAAATACTACCCTGCCACTTCGCTTATTATTATGAATTGTTCACAGTTTTTCTCGGGTTTTTTTTCTCGCTTTCTTTCTGTAAATTTTTTTTTTTTATCGCCATCTTATCAAAAAATATTGGACCGCCTCTAAAATTATATCAAAGGAGATACACAAGAGTTTTATTAAGTTTCGTTTGGCAGCTTAACAATATATATAATAAATGCGAATGTCAGTGTGTCACTGTGATACACTTTTTCAATTAAAGGGACACAACTCTCTAACTTTCAATAGCTCATGCTGTGATTGTTTTCGGCGATTTTTTACGTGATTTTTTGTGATGAATTTTTTGTACGATAATAATTTTTATAACTTGGAAATAAATTTGGGAATAATCGAAATTAATTGCGAAATCCAGCAAAAGTCACCCACGAAATAAAAATAATTGTTTGTACGGAAAGTAAGGATCTACGTACATCAAATTGTCTTTAAATTAAGTGGCGGCAGAAGAATTATTGTTGAAGGTAATCTTAGATATTATTGCAATACTTAAATGCAGCGATCAGTTTTGATTTCTTCTGTAGTTTGTTGTTGCCTATCGCATACGGTAGCAGTATGCCTCGCAAAAATAAATACCCACTAACAGAGGACCAGATTGCAATCAAAAGAGCCAAGGCTGTAGCGAGGAAAAGAAAGCCCCGGGCAAATGAAAACCCAATACGGCAGCCAGGAAAGCTTCCAATGCTGAAAATATGCAAAGACGTAGGCACCCTCGAACAAGCCGAATGTTCAATCAACACACAGCTGCGGATACCTCTTGACGAGAGTACAGAGCGATTAATAAAATGTCCGTCTACGAAATTCTGGAGTCGGGGTGTTGAATATGTGTGTGTGTGTGTGTGTGTGTGTGTGTGTGTGTGTGTGTGTGTGTGTGTGTAACTATATAAAAGTATATATTTTACTCTACTTATACTTTAGTCCATGTCACTTCAACTGAAAACACATGCAATAACAAAATATATATATATATATATATATATATATATATATATATATATATATATATATATATATATATATATATACACACACAAGTATATGATTGGTATATGGAATAAATTCCAATAACCAACAATTACTATTGTTAAAAGAGTGCTCAATACAGAGTAGAGCGAATATAATTATTTATTTAAAATTATAACAAATATGTTATAAAATCACTACAAAAAAATAGCCATTTAGTTTTTTGAAACAAAATGGCTATTTTTTAGTGATTTTATAACATATTTATGTTATAATTTTTAAATAAATAATTATATATATATATATATATATATATATATATATATATATATATATATATGTATGTATGTATGTATGTATAACCATTTCATCCCAAGCAAAGGGATAATGCCACGGAGACGCAAAGAGGTTACTGGAAGTGAAAGAGAAAGAAAACACTTTTAAAGCAACCGGAAACCGAGTCCTATAGAGGAAACAATAGTGTGTGTCTATGTGAGTGTGTGTCTGTGTTGTGATAAAAGATACGTTGCATACGCTGAACTTATTTTTCGATTATATATTTAAACTACCAATCGCTGTTTAAGACTCTTGTCTATCTGTATCCTTTGATATCATTTTAGATAAGGTGCTACAATTTGTTTTCGAAAATAATATTGAATGGTCATATTTTGTTAAAAGAAATTTTTTAAATGTGCTGATGAATTACCAAGATATATTCTTTCATGAAAGCTATGAGATTCCTTCGATGTGCCATCTAAACTTTCGGAGAAATTGAACATTCGTTTGTGAAAAAAAACCTGCGAAGCGAAAGGTTTTTTATAATAACATGGGTACTCGTATAAAAGTCGATCTTTCAAAACCAAAATATCTATTAGTTGTTTGACATAGGTTAAAGTTTCGTTAGGTTGAAATTATGAAAAACTGGAAGTTCTAGAAACAATTTGTCGCATCGTAGAGAATAAAATTCAGGGAAAACAGTTGTATTATTTGATGTCAAACGTCTTTGCATATTTTCAGCATTGGAAGCTTTCCTAGCTGCTGTTTGTTCTGGGTTTTCATTTGCAAGGGACTTTCTTTTCCTCGTTGCAGCCTTGATTTTTACTCTTATTTAAGACATTATTACAGAGCCGCCAGTAGTCAAGAGAGTCAAAGTTGTAGGACGCTATACGGTGCCTCATTCCATCAGCAAACACAGACTTAGCCTCATTGAGGACATGTTTACAATTATTACGACCCAACACAAATAAGTTCCTATTGTGATCGGAACTATCACGCTGGTACACTCGGAAAAATTATTCCTGCGGGCTCTAGCAACCGAACACGCAGATGTGAACCAGAGAGAAGATTGTGGTTTCGCCTGATAGTTGCAAGAAGGTGCAAACGCATCAATGCCGACTTTAATCCCAAAAAGATACCTCTCTGGCACAATTCCAATAGGAAGGTTAAGAATATCAATCCAAAGGGCGTCTCGAATAAAGTCATGAAATGAATCCCAATCAATACGCTGATAATAGAAAGAAGACTTGTGAATAGGAGGTATCTTTCTAATGGACAAAGCAAAAGAAATATCTATAGATACTACAGCGTGATCCGAATTGGCAAGAGGACAGAATTGTGATGCTCGACAAATGCTAGGAGAAGATGTAAGGAACAAATCAAGTAACGAAAAACGTTACTCAGATTTCTTAGGGAAACATGTAGGGAAATCCACGATTTGAATAAATGACTGAGTACTGAAAAAACTAAAAGTCTGAATAGCAGCGACATCAATAACATTAAAAAGCTTAAGCGAGCTTATGGCCACATCACGTTGAAACAACGGTTCCCGTATGATCACGTTAAGCAACGTCGAGCCTGGCCAGTACCTAGATTGCTGACCGCTTGGGAATACCAAGTTCTGTAAGCTTGGGTGTGTGAGTGGTGTAACGGATAACGGCTCGGAGTTGGAAATCGGAAAGTGAAGTTCCAATTCCAGTTGAGGTTGTTCTATTCACTTACGCGCAAATACCCTTGAGAAAGCTATGAACCCGCCTCTTCTCCCCCTAGCTTAGGTACCTCCACGAAATCGCTAAAAAAGAGCATAGCTTGATGAAAAAGACGCCAAACTTGCCGAAAACTAAATTTTATTGTCTAAATGCTTATGTTATTATTAAGAGGAAAGACCAAAGTTTTTTTTAATTATTTTTAAAAAATTTTCCTTCTTTTTAGAACATTCTAAATTTTGATTAAAAAAACCTTTTTTCTATTTGTATCAGCAGAACTAGTAAATAACATAGACAATTTTTAGCACGTTTTTTGGTATGACACACATTAATTTGAAAAATCGTGCAAAAATAGAAATAATTATCGGATGTTAATGAAACTTTCAGAAACTATTCACAGATGATCGAAATTATTATAAATATGTTTTTTTTTATGAAAGTCATGGTAGAAATATATTTTTTTAAATATTTATTACCCCCCCATAACTAATTTTATGAAAACGCTAGAAATTCGATCGCATCGGTTTTAGTGATTATAATAATTAAAAGCACAGGGCTTTGAGGAATGCAAATCATGTTTTTTTTTTGTTTTTAATTGGATACGCAGTACCTGAAAATCAGCTCTGAATTGTAACATACAAAACTCAATAAAACAAATATATTATTTAATTTCAAATGCTTTTATTTGCTTTTAGTTGTTTTTATGAATATGGACAATATTTTCTGAAAGCAAAAAAATTTTTTCGATGAAAAATGAATTTTTAATACAATTATTTGTTATTTCATTAATTATAATAGATTTTACATTTAAGTTGTTAAAATATTATAAAATTAGTTAAAAGCCGCATCGGCTTTCATAAGTGTCCTTATGAGATAGATCTTTTTTTAGCGCGTTGTAAATTGTATCATTTTGACTAATCAGAAGATACCCAGTAATTAAGAAATGTAATTTTGTGCTTATAATCGAGCTGTAATTATAAAATACGGAAGACCAACCAGAATATAATTAAGTTGCGTTAAGCATTGTTCTCCGCTGTTAAGGCCTTTACTTTTGCGAAACACGTGTGGAGAAGTTAATTTGATTTTTCAATTTCAACTGAGAAGGGTACCTACAAGTATCAGTATCATCTTATGAAATTTATATGATCTTATTTTTATATTAATCTCAGTTACGATATTTTTCCATAAATGAAATATCAAAATTAATAATAAAATGAATGCAAATACAAATAACCGTAGAATGTAATAAATGTACATAAAATTATAGTATTTTATGTACAATTCTGATAAAATTTCATAAGAAAGGTACCTATAAATTAATTAGATACCTTTCTTAAGAAATATGAAATTTTATGTCACTCTTAACAGTTTTATTTTAATTTCTTTACAATATATTTCCCCATAAAGCATCATAAACGTAAAAGGTGAAAGCTAAGTACAAAAAAAAAAAAAAAATTAGACCGCTGAAAGTTTTCGTTAAAAATAACGGGGTAAATAATTTGTTCACGTAAATGTAAATTATTTCACTTTTCTCCTTCCGTAGAACAAATTAGCCTCATGGAATTCGTAAATATATCATTCATCACATGTCAAGAGACGCGAAAGTTTATGACCTGCTTTGTTTTATTTTCAAATTACATCTTTTTTGGCACAAAAGCTAAGTTAAGTTTGGTTCAAAATATTTTAAATAAACATTATAATTTCTGATTTTCTTAAAATAAGTTTTGAAAAATGATAATTGATATTTAAAAAAATTTCAAAAGTCAGATTTCCAGTTTTTTTTAAAATGGAAAATGGTCAATTTTTGACTGGAAAAAAAAACTAGATTTTTTAACGAAAATTTCGGACGTGCTAGGAACGATTAAAAATGGAAAAAATACCCCAAAATACTTTGACCTTTCCTCTTAATAATAACAAACATTTAGACGATAAAATTTTGTTTTCGTCAAGTTTGGCGTCTTTTTCATCATGCTATGCTCTTTTTTTTAGCGATCTCGTGGAGGTACCTACCCTAGCTATAGGTTAATTTGTAAGACTTGTCTCACTAAAAATATTATTATCTCCCCACAACTTTAAACTGAGTACAAAATATTTAGATTTCGACATTAAATAACATCAGGACAAGCTTCAAAAGCTTGACATTTTGCAGATATCTCTCCCGATAAGACCCCTATAGAGGAGAACATGACTAAAGACTGTGTGTACGCTATCCCGTGCAGCTGCGGAAAGAAATATAAAGGGGAAGCAGGCTGCCCACTTAAGGTAAGGCTTCAAAAATACCAGAAAGCTGTAACACGAGGGGAAGTAGAAAAATCAGGCGTGGCTGACCACATATGGAGAGAGAAGGGAGATCATCGCCCTCTGTGGGATCAGGTTGAGATCATAGACAAAGAACACTATTGGAAAATTCGTAAACTTAAGGAATCAGCACATATGCTAGGCCACAAAAATCTGAGCCGACCAAACATAGAAATGAATACAATATGGGAACCAGTAATAAGGAGTGCAAGAGAAAAGCGATAATAACAACAAAAATTACAATATGAGCTCTGGGAAAAATATGGATTGATAAAAGCAAAAATTGCAATATGAGCACTGGTAAAAAAGTGGTTGCTGAAGACATTAGGTTTATAATACCAATAATGTACATAATACCTCATCTCAGAAATATAGACAGATACGATATAGGTTGATATTCCACTAAAGCTGCTTGACGTGATGAGCATTAAAATCATCAAACACAGAAGGCAGAGAGAGCGAGTTATTTTTATATTATCAAAATTTAAATGTTAAAATCAGAATTCTATTTCAAAGTGCAATAATAGAAAGAGATTTTATCTTTGGTTTTAGTTTGGTTTGATTTTACGGCATATCAACCTCAATGGCTTTAAATAACCCATTGAGGTTGATATACCGTAAACGAGAAGATTTTTATTGCTGGTAATATTTTTTTCAAATATATATTGTTGGAAATATTTTTTTCAAAAATGTATTACAAGTATTTTTTTTCAAAAATGTATTACTGGTAATATTTTTTTCCAAAAATGTATTGCTGGTATTATTTTTTTCCAAAAATGTATTGCTGGTATTATTTTTTCAAAAATGTATTGCTGGTAATTTTTTTTTCAAAAACGTATTGCTGTTAAAAATATTTTCAAAAAAAGTATTGCTGGTATTAGAACCTATTTTTATAATTTCATAGTGTTTTGAGACCTTTTAGTGCGTTTAACTATTTGCTTATAGCTGTGACCCTGACAGGTGTTACCACCCTAGGTCATGTTGAACCTGGGAACACGAGTAATTAAGAGGTGGTTCCACGTTCTTCAAAACCTTGTGATCAAAGGCCTTGCTGTCGGACGTAGTTTATCGTCATACCCAGGACGCGGATGTAGTTTATCGTCATACTCAGGACGGTTTTATGTTTGGATTTTCACAGATCTTGTTTCTTTTTATTGAACTTTTCGGAATTTTGTTGACAGTTACATTAAATATTCTTTGTATACCATCAAACAGTGTTTTCTTGATCTGAAGTGTTGGATTTTGGTGAAAAACTGGAGTCGACCTATACACGAGATATACCCTTGTTTTGATTTTATTACAAAATCATAGATTGATATCTTGAAGAAATCGCTTGAACGTACGATAGTTTTACAGAAGGAATAATTACACCTCAGTGGAATATTCCCAAGTGACATCAACTAATCTTCGTTTAGCAAGCCCAGATGAACAGGATGATTGTGATGCGCCAGTCTTCTAAATATGAAGAGCTTACTTGATAATCTGTATCTAGCGTTTACATGGGTTTGAACATGCCTAGAAGTCGGTGTTCATGTCCAGCCCGAATAAAAATGATGATTTTAAAGCTAATACAAAGGGATTTGAATACTGATTTTAAAGGTTTGCATGACTTGAATACTTGCGAGATTAAAAGGATACAAGCTTCTAGTTCTGTTTACTCACATTGACTCTAAATTTATTTTCCGAGAGAACTTCGCAAGTCGAGTGAGTTCGATCCTCACTAAATACTACTGCTGCCTTGTGGCAGTAAATATTTTCTCCTTTTTCTTAAACAATATTATTTTTCTTGTTTCCATTTTTCTCCCTTTGCATTCTTTCTTCTAAAAATAGAAAGGTAAATTTTTTTTCTTACTCCCATGTCGGCCATTTTACCTTCTTTCTCCCCAGCTGACGATATGTCATTGGCATCTTAAATCTTCTTCGTGTGTTTTTCTCTCACTCTCTGTGTATTCGTGCGTCAGAGGGCAGAATTTGGGACGCATTTCCCGGAAATTTTCCATGTGCTTTAAAATATACAGGCTATCGATATCTACAAAAAAATTAGCTTTTATATTAATTAATAGCCTGCTACAAACGCATTATTGTTACAGTAGCATTGTTTGTTGTTTGTTTAACGCCATATCAACTCCTTATGGCTCATATAATACGAAAATTTAATTTTCTTGGGAGCTTGAGTATTTTCTTTTTTTTTTTTTTTTTGCAAGATTCTAAATCCGGATATTTTTTTAAATCTATAATTTCAGTTTTTTAATCAATAATTTCAGTTTATCGTCATACCCAGGAGTAAAAACCTATTCTCATAACTTATATTTTTTGATAAAACAGGTCTTAGACTAAATTCTAACAACAAAAAGAAATCTTCAGTGTAATCTTAAAAAATATCTTATCAAAATTATAAAATATTTAATAGGCGTTCTAATAAATCCGAGTCTGTAATTTCCGAACATCTTAATCAGCAATACGTTCCATAGGTGAGCGTGTACTGTGTGTTGAGCCACAGGCATTCAGACTGTCATTCTTATCCAAATCCAAATTCAGGGCCTTCTCACTCCTGTTGGAAGTACTCCTCTCTAATTGACCATGTCTTCAGAGATGAAGCCGTACTCACCACGCTTAGCCAATTGCGGGTTCGTGAGGCTATTTAATCCATATTTGGGAGGATCATTTTGAATTTCGATTCCAATTAACACTGCATGGTGATTGTCAATCCTCAGTGCCACTACTCCATTCGCGGGCTCCCTATAGATAGTTCAATGGGCTAATGATTAAGTTTGTTCAGAGTCATAATCTCTTGTTTATTTTGTTTTATTCTGTTATAGATTACATTTATTTATTTGTTTTGTATATTTTCTATCGTGCATTAGATATGTTTGGAGCTTTTATTTAATCTTTTCTTTTTGGTCTAGATGTGGTTGTAGATAACGCAATAGGAATTTGGTTTTGTGTCTTCATTTGTGAATGAGCTGATCTTTTATTAAGGAGTAACTTGTTCTGGAAAGGTAATTATCGTCCATTTTCTCTCCTAGACAAAGGTTACTTAGGCTTAAAGTCCTGTAAGCTGGTGTTATTCTCTTATTTTTTTTATTTTTGTATAATATATAATAGATTAAATGCGACAATGAACTTTTTTCTATCTTTTAAAGGAAAAACATCAAAATAACCGTCATTATATGAACTCTAACCTTTCTACTAGTCATCAGATCTGCTGGGTGTTCGTCCTTGAATAGAGAACTATTAAAGTCCCCAGAGGGCGTGCCACTGACTGACTATAAAGTTGCTGTTAATAACGATGACGATCAGTTCATTTTGAGAAGTAACGGTGGACGAGCGAGCGAGAGGGCTGAAAGAGTTATAGTAGAAATGTCTACAACAGTTTCAAACCCGGCTGACAGCAGACGTTAAGCATTAGACGAAAAGATGCTGTCTTTGTACTGTAACCGATAAATAATGGGAGTCAAAATTAAAACTGACAGGAGAAAGAAAAAAGAACGCTATTTATTTGGACAGTCCAGGACAGAAAGTCAGAGGAGATATGGAATGGGACAAAGCGACGTCTATCCAAGGCTGAGCATTTAATCCCATACGACTTCGATCCAGGATCGTTTTAATTTTTATAATGTCATCATTCTTCCAGTTGGCACAAAAATAATCGAGAGATATATTTCTATATATCGTTCCTGGCTTGTTCCAAGAGCTAGCACCCAACAGCAAGGCCTCTGATCAGGAGGTTTTGAGGAGAGTAGAACCACCTCTTAATTGATAGTGTTCCCAGGTCCACCCTCACCCGAGGTGGTAGCACCTGTTAGGGTCCCAAGTATGGGCAAATAGTTAACCTCTAAACTCGGGTCAAAGAGTATGAAAGTGTAAAAATAGAATAGCAATACATTGATAAATTATTATCAGCAATACATTTTTGAGGAAAATAAATATAACCAGTAATACATTTTTGAAAAAAATATTACCAGCAATACATTCTTTTAAATAATTATTACCAGTAAGACATTATTGCCAACAATACATTCCTAAAAAAATATACCAGCAATACATTTTTGAAGAAAAAATATTATCAGCAATATATTACTAGCAATAAAAAATCTTGTCGGCATTAAATAACCTATTGAGGTTGATATGCCATAAAACAAACCAAACCGATAGTACTCAAGATAAGCCTTTCCAATACATACAGAAACTATGATCATAAATTGAAATGAAAGCAGTGATGGCAACTACCGTGAATTCGTCATAAGGTGTATGGATCAGTTATTATAACAAATTTGGTTTAGGAGATAAGGAAATTAATCGTAGAATGGGTTGTGCAAGGGGTAGTTTCGCACAACACCGCAAGTTGCTACAAAACCAAAAAAAATTAACGTATAAATTAGTGCCATGTCCTTAAGTAGTCTCGTCAAATCGTGACGATCATATGGATGTCGTGCACGGCGCCAAATTCGTTCAGAAATATCTAAACTGCCTGCTATATGCATAACCTTTCTCTGGTCGAGGGTTAAAAATGGCGACGAGCGAATGACATGTGGATGTCTCAGCGATGGTCAACCTTTTTCGAATCTTGTGAACTGGTGCTACGGAATAACAACCAAATAACTATTCTAGTAACTCCATCACTTGAGAATTTCAACAAATGTCTGGGAAGGAAGCTCTCATCAATACAGGAAAGAGCGAAAATTGTTAGTTGAGTTTTAAAACAATTTCCTAAAAATTATCTTAATAGAAAGATTTTATTTCAACCAACAACAACACTGGATGCTCGATCATTGAATGACGGATATTTCCTGATGAGGAAACGCATACCAATACAGTTATCATTGTTGTTTCCAGCAGGAGTTTAAGACGAGTTACATCAACGGTTTCACAATGTCTACGTTTTGTCACGATTGAAAAGCGGCTGGGAACAATCAGAGATGTACTTTTAGGGACGAATGTTGAGAATAATATGAAAGGAGCAAGTAACAAATGAGGAAGTTCTGAGGAGATACGAATACTAACAATCAGAAATTGAATGCTAATATCTTTGCTAATGATAATGGCGAGACTAATCGTTTCCATACAGGAAACATGTGGCATCCATTGACTGACCGTTATGGTTGGTTGGAAAACAGTTTTTTAGTGATTTCGGCTTCTCAAGCCCACTAATTGTAATCACTCTTTCTCGTATTCATGGCCGTTTCTTTCCGGGTCTTTTGCCTAAGGTAATAACGAAAGTCTACAATTTGATTGTATCGTTTTTATATATCACTTTATCCCTCTAGTTACATGTGCCACCTATGTTTACTGTTGGAAGTTTTTAATTGATATAGTTTTTGTTATTTGCTCAAGCTCTTTCTGATTTTGAAGGCCAGTCTACAGAGTTTGATGAGGGAGTGACTTCTTTAAAATCTAACTGATTCATACTGGGATCAAATCGCCTGCATATGGCTAGAAAATAAATCCAGTAGCTATACAAACCTAAAAAGGGGTGTAAAACAAAGATGCGTTTTCTTCCCAGATTTATTTAACCTTTGCAGCAAATCCTAAGAGAACTGGAGACTCCTACCTATAATCGGTGGGAGTAATCTTAACAATGCAAGATACGGTGGGAGTAATCTTAACAATGCAAGATACGGTGGGAGTAATCTTAACAATGCAAGATACGGTGGGAGTAATCTTAACAATGCAAGATACGGTGGGAGTAATCTTAACAATGCAAGATACGATGGAGTAATCTTAACAATGCAAGATACGGTGGGAGTAATCTTAACAATGCAAGATACGGTGGGAGTAATCTTAACAATGCAAGATACGGTGGGAGTAATCTTAACAATGCAAGATACGGTGGGAGTAATCTTAACAATGCAAGATACGAAGATGACACTGTGTTGATGGCCGAGTCGAAAAGGACACTACAGGACTTCCTATACCGTGTGATTGAAGAATGAGAAAAAAAAAGATAGAATTACCAAGCCTCTTAGGGAGGGTAGCGAAAGAAAGTGAAACAAAAAGGACGAGCCACCGATTGCAAGAAAACAAAGTATGGTCGTTGGCAAAAGAAAAAGATCAAGATTCGAGTTATGAATTGGAGATTTCAAATATCTGGGATGGAAAATGCAACACCGAGATCCGAAGTACGCATTGGAGTAACAAAAGAAGCATTCCAAAAGCTAAGCAAGTTGATGAGAAATGGAAAAAAAATACGTTAGAAACAGATAAAACAAAGAGTGCTGGATTGTTATGTTATATTCATCTTCATATATGGCAGCGAATGCGGGACAATCTCCCTAAAGATGGGGAAAAACTGATAATTCCATAGGCGAATCCAGAAGTGATATTTGAAATTCCTTGGACATATGAGGAAGGAAGGCTTGGAAAACAAAACTCAAGGAGCATATTGAGGGCAAGAGAGATAGTGGAAAGCAGTGACTTACTTATCTGACGAGCGGAACAGGAGACGGGGTCCTTGGCAAAGAAAAATTACTAAGAGCCACACAATATAGAATGTTGTAGAGAGCCATGATCACCCATGTCCTGAACGGACGCGGCATATAGAAGATCATGTTAAATGTGCTACCCATTTTGCTTGTTGCTGCTGTTGGAAGTTTAAGTGATATGGTTTTTGTTCATTTGTTATTTTGTAGCACCAGACTGTAGGGTCTGACGAATGATTGTCTTTAAAAAATAAAGTAGGTCCTATATATCAACAAGTACGATTGTCTTTTTTAAGGCTTAAAGGACTCATTCACTTGAAGACAATCATTGATCTGAGAAAATAGTTGTAGATAGATGATAGTTTACATATTTCTGAATAAGTTGGATGTCATCTATGACATCCACATAAGAGTCTACATCTGATGAATTTATTTAAGAGGACGACTTGAATTCTCAAGTTCACTAACAGTTATTACTCTCATATATTGATAGTTTTCTTCCAAACTTTTTGTTTAAGGTAATGTGGAAAGTTAACATTTTGTTTATATCATTGTGCTACACATTTTAGTTGTTGGTAAATTTCTTTGTGATTTTGTAATGCCCGTCATTGTTTTCAACGATTGTCTTTAAGGCTTAAAAGACTCATTTACTTGAAGACATTTTTAATCATTGATCTGAGAAAACATTTGTATATAGATGATGGTATGAAATTTACTTAATGGATTTACGTCTGGCTTTAACTCAAACTTAGCAGACATTTTTGTGAATTTTCCCCAGTCCTGCACTGAAGACGTTGGCAATTTTTTTTAAGTTCACCCCTTCAACTTTTCTGCTTCGTTAGTCAATTTTTCAACATTTTAACGAGAGTTAAAATGCCTATCCCAAAGTTGAAACTGTTCTAACCAATCAGTCCCGAACAGATTACCCGTATTCTTCCTAATATACGCCTTAAGTTTTAAGGTTTTATCCTTTGAACGACACGTTCGTAATAAGTTCGCCAATAAACTTAATGTCGCCAGTTACTCCTTTAGCTATTCGGTTTGTTCTTAAAGTCGGCTTATCCATTTTTTCCATGTTTGATAATTATGGATAAGTCTGAGCCCGAATCAAGCTGTAGCCGTATATTTTTATTACATATTTGTACTTCAATATATTTTCTGATGTTACTACCTTCTGGTTCATCAGACTTGGTAATTTTTACAAAACTTTTTGTCTTGCTCTTAATCCTGCAGTGGGAACTTTTGTGTCCCAATTTATCTCAATTAAAACATTTTTTTTATCTTTAAAAGGACAATCTCTATACCAATTTAATTGGCCACACCCGAAACATGGTATTAATGGCAAAGTAACTTTAATATTTTTCGGTTGGCCATTTTTAATTTTTTTAATATGAGCCACGCCACTGTTCGATGGTTTTTCGAATCTTCTGACACTCACGAAACGTTGGCAATCTTCGGCAACTTTCTGTAAAGTAACTTCGGGCTCGTTTTCAAGCTTGTTGAGTGCCCTACGACGTATTTCGGCGTCTTCGCTGAAATCAAACCCTGGACGAAAATCAAGCATTTAAAATTATTGGCGCTTAACTCTGCCAATTTGAAATCATCGCAGTGTTTATTGACTACACTCGTGAAAGTAGTATAATCTTCGTCCTCTTTGCAGGTGAGATTCATGCATTTCCAACGCTGGTGAAACAGTGAAGTTTTTGGACTGAAGAGTTCTGTTCCTGATTGAACCGCCTTTTTAAATTTCAAGTCGATGGTCTTCTTAGGCAAAATATAGTTAACAAATTTAGTATATTCTGTTGTGCCTAATTTCCTGAGTAGTAAGCGAACTTTTTATGGTCAGCCCAATTTGCACAATCTGTACAAGTCCTCGTAACGTTTAAAGTACCATGCAAACAAAATTTGATTTCAGGTGTGTATGTGAAGTTCTCAATGGCACTCCATATAGCATTTTGAGAAAACGCGTTTTCGCTGTCCTCATTTTGGCATTTGTAAGGTAAATGCCTTTGCTTATTCTGTGTTTGAAGTAGCATTTCCTCAAGCTTCTGTTGTCTAACCAAAATTTCTAGGTGCAGTTTTTTATTTTTTGTTCACTCTTCAAACGCAACTTTCTTGCTCTCATTGGAATTCCTGTTGGGGTTTTGCTTGTTCTTGTTGGAATTTCTTTTGTCTTTCTTGAAATTTGTGTTCCAACAGTAGCTGTTGTTCTTGGTGTTTTAATAACTCTGGCATTGCACTTTTAAATTCATCCATTTTACTGCGGTGCTACGAAGAATTAAGAAATGAGGGAAATTTTTTTCCTTAACCAAACTAAAACTCTGACTTGAAAAATTTTAAAGCGAGAGAGGAGGGTAAATTTTTACTTTACCATATTAGTGAAAACAATAAGTCTGTTTGACTTGTACAGTTCTTTTACTGTCTTGTTGGAATGGAAAAATAACAAGGTTCACAAACCTTCTTCCACTGAATTGAAATTGTAGAAGTCTTTTGTAGAGTTTCTTTTTTTCCACGAACAGTGTTGTAATTAACAGTGGATATCCTTTTGTCGTAGAGTTTTGTGTAGAATTCCTTTCACCACCAGCGTTGTGGACACTAGCAACAAAAACTTTGATTTTTTTAACACGAAATCCGTTTCTTCGAATCCTTGTGACCAAGTAAATGGCGAAGAATAACAAAACAAGAGGTTGCAGATAAATAGTGTATTGAACAGTAAATACAACAGAAAAGTATTATACGACTTGGGAGTATTTTGGCTGACTGGCGTTCAGTCTGTAACACTGTTTCTTTTTCCCTACTAACTTTATAGTAAGTGGAACAGTCTACAATAGCCTCATTAGAGGGAGGACGCCACAACACAGTTATAGATACTACCCATTTTGGTTGTTGTCGCTTTTGGAAGTCTTCAAGTCTTGAAGACATTTTTAATTATTGATCTGAGAAAATAGTTGTATATAGATGATAGTTTATATATTTCTGAATGAGATGAATGTCATGTCTAACATCCACATGAGAGTCAACATCTGATGAGTTTATTTAAGAGAAAGACTTCAGTTTTCCTGTAATATTTTGGTTGTTGTTGCATCTTATGGTGTTGGACAAAAGTACAACATTTTCGGTTTCCTTATCTTCTTTACTACATTTGGTATAACTGACGAATAACAAGGAAAGAACCGATTGGAGAATTTAACATTCACAGGACTCATTGAAAGCAACAGAAGCAGAGGAGAGCAGTGTGAAACCAATTTGTTATCTAAGTGTCCCTTAATTTTGCCACACGATCACATATATGGGATATGCATTTAGAATCGAACCTGTTATTCATGATCGATGAGACTAGCCTGATAATCCAAGGGGTCTGAAATCGAACAGCCTGCTTGACACATTTCAGCAAATAAATGAACATATAAGTACCACAAAAACAGTGATAGCAAATTATATAGAATTATGAGTGCTCTCTTCCTGAAAGGATATTTCATAGAGAAAGAGAGAAAAAAATCTTGCAGACTTAGAAGTTATCTTATGGGACCTGACTCTGGTTTGACGAACTCAATAAAATGGTAACATCGCAGAAAACAAATAAATATGGCCGACGGACCGCTGCAGTCACCGCGGCTAAAAAAAATGCTATATTATGAAGAGTGTTATGAAAATCAGGAGAGATTATGATACTCTACGAACTGACACCTTTTTTTTGTTTTTTTAAAAAGAATATTGATATCAGCCGAATCATTTTCAAAAGTCTGATTCCAATCTAGTCCTGAGTATGACGATAAACTACATCCGGCAGCAAAGTCTTTGATCAGGAGATTAGAGGTTTGAGGAGCGTGGAACCGCCTCTTAATTGCTGTTGTTCCCAAGTCCCCTCTTACCCGGAGTGATACATCCGTTAGGCTCCCAGCTATGGACAAATAGTAAACACATTATGAAAGAGCAAAAATACATTTTTATATAAAGAAATTATCAATAATACATATTTATAGTAAAATTAGTAAAAATACAATGCAATTTTAAAGCAAAATGTCCAGTAAATACAGTTTATTGTAGAATTACCAACAATACATTTTATTTGCAGTTGAAAGCATACAATTGCTTTCAAAATATATTTACTTGAAGCCTTAAAATTATGTTCGACATATTTATACTTTAGCATAGAGATTGATATGCCACTAAACAAGACCAACCAACCAACAGATCTCCATCATTGGTTTACTTATAGATTCAAGAGAAAGAAAAGAAAGCAAAAATGTAAGAAGGTAGAGATTAAACTCAGAAGTGATGGGCCTGTACATATTTTTTTATGTGTAATTTTGTAGATATAAACATCTGATATATGTCAGTTATTTAGATCTCTTTTTCATAAGTACAGGGGAAAATGTGGCCACATACCAATCTAGTGGTACGTGTCATAGTAGCATTTTGTTTGGAGGATGGGCAGCGTTGAATAAGTTAAGGTGAGAGTGAAAGTCGAAAGGGTAAGAGAAGAGGAGAAGCGGGAGTCCAAAAGTAGGAGGAAGATGAGAAGAGGGTAAACATAGAAACACACTCTTTCCTATCTCCTATCATACAGCATTTTATCTTGTGCACGTATCTTTGGTGACCGGCTTGGAATATTAAGAGAACGAACCCAGTCTAGAAATGCACCTCGACGTTAGGCTAAAAAGTTCCAGACATACCAGAGTTCGAAAAACAGTCGAATTATCTTTGGAATTTCTATGATGATATCTTGACTCTAATATCCTAGGATTAGGGAATCTTCTTTTTGGTCAGAAGGCGGGGGGGGGGTTATGGTTAAAAGACTAACGGTTCATTCCATCTGTTGATACGATCTCCTACCCTGCCCACTCCTCTACATTCCTGGTTGTAAATTAAGATGAAGAAGGGATAATTTTATGGGAGACAGAAATAAATAAAAAAAATGAAGTGAAATCTGAGCTGCACCGGGAAAGGAATTGCGAGAGAAATATCAAATAGGATTGGGAAATGAAGAAAAGGCATCGGAAAACTGAAGTCGACAGAAAGTTAAGAAAAATCAAGAAAATACGAAGACATTGAAAAATAAATAAGTTGGTATCAAGAAGAAGAAGAAAATTGAAGAAAAGAAAAATGACGTAAAAGGAGGAGGAGAAAGAGGAAATGTATGAGAGGAAGAGTAAATGATAGTTTGATTAATTAGTTTGTTTGTTTAACGGCTTAACAACTCCTTTATGGGTCATTTAATGTCGAAATTTAATTTTTCTGTGAGCTTTGAATTAATAAAATATATATACCATTCTGCTTTCACAATTGAATACATGGTAGATGATACTCAGCTTTTATGTAAATACATGTTTGTGAGGACTTAATTATTAAAAACGGTGGTATGGGTAATGTATGTTGTAGTTTTGTTTAGGAATACAATTTTATTTCCTTAAGAATTTGTAGGATGTTATATATGGTATTTCTTTTTTATATGAAAGTGAATTATTAGTATATTTTACTATAAAAATGTGTTTCTATTCTTTCATAGAGATATAATGATATATAATTTTGTATAATTTTATATATCAACAAACAGTATTCAGAAAAATATGACAAACTGGAAAGGTTTTTTTGTGACGCATTTCATCCGTTAGAATTTCATCGGACTGGGATTTGATGACGTTGCCACGTTGTCATATTCGGAGCGCAATTTTTCCATATACAGTCAAAACAACTAAGACGAAATATGTGTAGTGTAGATCGAAAGGTTGAAATTGTTGAAAGTACTTGACTCGGCAATTCCATCTGACAATTAAAACATAAGGACCGTATTATTCAAAGAATTGATGGGAAATTAATGTCTCATTAAGTCTTGTTAGCGAAGTGATTTCACCATTAATCACATTAACATTGCTAATTAATTCTTTGTATAAATTACATTTTTATGATATAATATATAAGCTGCACAATCTAATATATATATATATATATATATATATATATATATATATATATATATATATATATATATATATATATACAGGGTATCCATAAAGTTCGTGTGCACTTTAAAAAGTTTATAACTTTATTTGTATTTGCGATAGAAATAATTTGTAAAAAGGATTAGAAAGAAGAAAATCTGTATTTTTAAGGTTTTATGGAAATTTTATTTAAGTTTCCACGTGTCCTCCATGATCAGCAATACAAAGGGTAATACGATTTTGCAGTCCACGGAAAACATTTGCCAACTGATTTACAGTAATGCCTGAAATCATATTAGTTATTTTAGCTATACTTAAAACTGTGTACATTAAACTTTATAACATATTTTTACATATATATATATATATATATGAATGAGAATATTCGTACAAGAAGATTAGGTGCATGCATTGGTCTTAATGATTTCTAACTCTAATTATTCGTTGTTTTCAGTTTTATTTTCTCAAATGTGATGAATTATCTTATATTTCTTGTGGCTTAATCCACAAACGACAGAACTCATGGTATTTTAGCGGAACACCAACATTCTTCCTATGCTCTGTTCAAGCTCAGGGATTTGATATCATCATGAAGTCGATTCAGAAGTATTTGTGTGTGAGATGATACGAAGATGGCTCCAACAGTCAGATTCTGTTCCTTACAAGAATAACCAATTAACTCTGACTTTAAAAGGCCGAGTGTCGTAATAAGGCGACAATTTGTGAATCGCTCCCTCTTCTAACTAAATGTTGAGAAGTTCCTATTCATCATATCATACTCTTTATTTTATTTTTTGTATTCTGTTCTCTATCATAACATAAAAAGGTGAGGGCTAAGACGTCGGTATATCTCAGGTATGTCGGCCTTGTCCATTTGATGAAAAAATGAGAGGGATAAGGATGACGCCAAGATGAATTAAGGGATATTTTCAACCAAGGAAATGACTCTTTTTTTTTTTCTGTTACTTTTGTTTATTTATTTATTTTTTGCTTTTTTTTCTCTAGGAATTCTGGTAGTTTAGGAAAAAAAATAGTTGCATTCAACGGGATATCAACAATGCCTGAAATAAAAAAAGAAAAAAAATGGCATAAAAAAGAAAATGAAATAAAGACGAATGATGGCAGGCGAAAGGTCGGACTAAAGAATTCTAAAACATTAAGACAACCTGATTTATCTCTTTCCTTCTACTTAATTTTTAGAAATAATTGGCATTTATTTGTCCACACACACGTAAGCTTCCATCTCCGCCATCATTTCCGGTCCCACCCATCTCTCACACGCGTGCAAACATGCACACATATGGTCACCTATGTAGACCTTAAAAAGCAACCTTATTCTTCCCCCACACTTCACGGACATATTTAATCTTTCCCTCTTTGCCTATATTCGTCTAATAGACGCATACACACCCATGTGCACGCACAGACTGAAACAGGTTGACCTTAAAAAGCTGTCTTTCCTTCTCACGCACATTCTTTCTTCTCTCTCATACAGACGCGCGCGAACATGCAAATTCATATGTTCAGATGACGAGCAAATGTCGACATTGAAAAAGCAGTCACTTCGCACGTAATTGTCTTATTTCTCCTCTTCCTCTTCACTTTCTCTTTCTTTTGCACACACTTATTGCGTATACATACGGTGGCTTTAAACATAGCCTCTCTTAAATACTCTAACATACACGCACACTCGCACGCACACCTTCTCTGCGTAGCTTTCCTGTGTATATAATTTCTCTCTCTCTCTCTCTCTCTCTTCCACACGTACATACACACTCTCAGTGGCATTCATACTGTAATATTGCTCACAAAAAAGGCCATTAGAAATCAGTCTCTTTTTTTTCATCTTTTTTTCTTACGCCTCTCTCTCACTCTCGCTCTCTCTCTCTTTTTCTCTCTCTCTTCTATACACACATACGCGTATACAAGTAAGCTTAAATTATAAATATTAGTTTTTCTCACGGACGCATTCTTTATCTTCAACTTCTCTCTCTCTCTCTCTCTCTCTCTCTCTCTCTCTCTCTCTCTTTCTCTCTCCTACAAACACGCACGCACACATTTATATTTCGTCATAAGTTACAAGTAAATTCGAAAAATGTGCCCGAATGCGTTTTTTTTTACTTTTTCCTCTCAGTTTATCGTTCACTTTCTTTCTTTCTCTCTTTCTTTCTTTCTTTCTTTTTCTTTCTTTCTCTCTTTCTTTCTTTCTTTCTTTCTTTTTTTCTTTCCGTCTTTCTTTCTGCCTCTGTCTCGCTCTGTGACACACATACTTTTTGATTCTTTTGTACGTACACACAAATTATCAATCTCTTTAAAACATTGTGATCAAAATAAAACGACGATCAAACTAGTACATACACACACACATTATATATATATATATATATATATATATATATATATATATATATATATATATATATATATATATATTCAGACAGGTTTGGTTAAATAATTTAGACATATCATGTCGATTAGCTTTTGTTGTGGTCCTTTCAAATTCACGGATTAAGTTTAGAAAATTGAGTAAAAAAAATACCAAACTTTTCTTTCGAATAGTTTTTATTTTCCCAAGTATTTTCAATCTCATCTGAGATCATCTTCAGAGGTTAAGTTATCTGTGACATGATATGTCCAAATTGTTTAACCAAACTTGTTTGAATTACTTATTATTTAACCAAACTTATTTAAGTTTATTTATGTACAGAAAAAAAGAGAGTTGACTGTAATAGGGTTTGTAGCAGTTTTAATTGCTTTTTATAAAAAAATATTTCTGATAATTAGATTATATAAGGATCCATTTAAGATGTTTTTACTTTTTTGAATATCTTTTGAAGATATGCAGAGAAAGCATTAGACTAGAACTTAGGCTTACACTTTGCATTTTTGACCTAACTGCCAATCTAGTATTTTGAAATTTATTATATTCGATTCAAGAATTGTCGCTCTAGACAACTATCGAGCATTTTATTTGCAGATAATATTGCTCGGCTTGGTCGCCGAAATGGACGTTCTTGTTAATTCGTAAGACGTGTTTCTCGTTTGGATCACATTTGAGATCTCGTTAGTAAGACGTGTATATCGTTTGGATCACAGTTTGGATCTTGTTAATTTGGAAGACATGTTTCAGGTTTGCATCACATATGGGATTTCGTTAGTAAGCCGTGTATCTTCTTTGGATCCCAGATTGGATCTTGTTAATTTGGAAGACGTGTTTCTCGTTTGCATCACATTTGAGATCTCGGTAGTAAGACGTGTATCTCGTTTGATCAAAGTTTGGATCTTGTTAATTTGGAAGACGTGTTTCTCGTTTGAATCACATTTGGTATCTCTTTAGTAAGACGTGTATTCCTTTTGTATCCCAGTTTGGATTTTGTTAATTTGGAAGACGTGTTTCTCGTTTGCATCACATTTGGGATCTCGTTAGTAAGACGTGTATATCGTTTGGATAACAGTTTGAATCTCGTTAATTTGGAAGGCGAGTTTCTCGATATATAATATATATGTGTGTGCGCGCGTATGTTTATATATATATATATATATATATATATATATATATATATATATATATATATATATATATATAAAGGCTCAAACGTTAATATTCCATGGTTATCATTTATTGCATTGGAATTGTAATCACGATCCAATTCATCAGACCTACAAATTGAAAAATAAATGTTTAAGCCTTTCATATTATATTTTTACTCTGTCCTGGACATTGAGTTCTACCTTGATTCTATCCTCTGGGTATATATATATATATATATATATATATATATATATATATATATATATATATATATATATATCAACATGTAGTATAACGCTACACATATGCAATCATGTTTCAATGTGTCTTAACACATTTTATCAGGCGTTAGTAGATGATTCATTCTCATTTCATATATATATATATATATATATATATATATATAGTGAATGTCACTTCTTGACAGAAGAAGATAATCTCCATAATAAATTTGTTACGTTTTTTCTCTTCTTTTTCTTTTCTTTTTTCCGTATATATATATATATATATATATATATATATATATATATATATATATATATATATACCTTTCAGACTCACTGATCATGAGAACGCAGATGACTCTTTAAATCAGTCTTACTTTTAAACGCTTTTGCGCAAATGTTGCACCTGAAAGTGACATTGCCAAGCTCGACAGGCATGGCATCAACGTGAATTTTCATGTGTCTGGTTAATCCAGAAACTGAATTGCCTACTCCATGACAATGTGTACAAGAAGGTACAAGGATTGATTGTCGACTCCTTTCAATGGATCGAGCCTGATGAGACCTAACGTATCTTTGAAGACCTGCCTTTGAAAGAGCAAAACTCCAACTTAAACTACATACTACTTATTGTAAGGTTAGGGTAGAAGGTAGCACTTCAAGATTACTTTTACGAAGATTGTGCTTAACTTTAGGATGTCCCAGCTTGTCCTTTTCAAACTGGTTACAATCTTGATAAATTGTCGTTCTTCACGAAGGTCGACATTCAGCCACCAGTTCCCATGTATCAACTGATATCCCAAGAGCTTTTAGATAGGTTTTGATGCAATCTTTAAAGAGCTTTCTAGGTTTGAGTCTGGGAAGCTTGCCCGCAAATACTTCACCATAAAAGTCACATTTAGGCAACCTTGAGTCATCCATGCGCACCAAGTGACCTGCCCAGCGCATTTGAATGAGGATGATTAGCTTCTTGGGATATTAGCTTTCTCCAGAATTTCTGTGTCAAGTACAAAAGACTGTCATTAAATTTTCACGATTCTTCTTATGAACTTTTTGTGTACTCTTTCAAGGGTGGTAATATGATGTCTGTATGTTTTCCATGTTTCTGAAGGGCATGACTCATAAACATTTACCTTGATGTTAAGTTTGATATTTCTATCAGATCACAACCGTTTCTCCGAAAGATTTAGTAGCTTTCTCGATACGGTGAAGTATTTCAGCATCTAGTGTCCCATCTCGTGAGATTGTACTTCCAAGGTATATCCGCCATCTCCAGCCTCCTGCTATCCACAAGTATTTTTGGTTCACGATACGTTGATCAGGAGGTGATGTACCTTGGTCTTCCTCAAACTGATAATAAGCCCAAAAGACTTTCATGCATCACCAAAATGATTCATGATGGTTTCCTCAGTATGACACACGAGGTCAGCAGCATCATCAGTATAAAGAAGCTCACGAAGCTCACCTTTCTGAAACACCTTTATAGAAGCACTAAATCGTCGCAGGTCAAAAACTTACCCGGTAAAGCAAATAAACGCCAATGCTACAGTTTCTAAATGCATGAGTGAGCATAACTACAAAAAAGATGGAAAATAAAGTAGGTTCAGGTATATCACCCTGCTTCACCCCATTCTCGACAGAAATTGGTTCAGACAGAGTACCATTGAAATTCAACATGGCTTTCATGTTGCTGTGCAACTCTTTAAGCAGCCTGACAAATTCAGGTGGACAACCTAATTTTCTTAGAATTGTCCACAAGGCGTTCCTATTCACAGTGTCAAACGCCTTATTTAGGTCAACGAAGACTTTTTAGAACGGGACACAGTGTTCAATGCACTTTTCTACCAGTTGTCGGACTGTGAAGATCATGTCCATTGTGCCTCTACCAATGTGATACCCACATTGACTCTCTGGTATCACTTCAGATGTGACTTTGGAGACGATTGATGAAGATTTTGACAAAAACTTTACCAACAGCTTCAAGTAAGCATATCCCCCCTGTAGTTGACTTTAAACCTTTCCTTTTATACAGGGACACAAGAATGGTATCACTTCAGTCCTGATGGACAAATGTGCTATTCCAAATATCTGAAATTGGATGGTATATTCTTCTTTCTATTTCGTTTCCTCCGTGTAAGAACATCACAACAAGAATTCCATCCAGTCCTCCTACCTTCCCAGTATTAACCTCTTGAATCGCCCTCTTAGTCTCTTCATCAGAGACTGAGGCAGATTGTTGATTATGTTCAAATCAACAACTGAAGGATTATCAAACAAATCTGAGAAATATTCAATCCAACGCTGTAATATGTTTTTGGGATCCTTAAGGAGATCAGTTCCGTCCTTAGTTTTCAGTGGAGTTACAAACGTTGACTGAGTCCCAAAAGCCTTTCTTATAAAATCATACATTGCCTTGGAGTCTTTACGATTGTAGGCATCCTGAATTTGTTTGGAAACATCATGCCACAATTGATTCTTTAATTGGCGTAATCTGTATTAAAGAGAGGACCTACAGGCCTTAAAAGACTGGCAACATGATTGATATTCACTGTCAGATGCACTCAGCCTCTTCTGATAAAGATCGTTTTTGTTTTCAAGAAGCTGGTTGATTTCGAGATTATTCTCATCGAACCAATCTTGATGTTTCTTTTTTCTTAAACCCAAGACACCAACATTGATGTTGTATATGGTCTTTTTAAAAAATGTTCCCAGGAACCATCAAACTGAGTGTCTTCCACAGCCTTTGAAGCTCTTCCCGTATCACCGTATCTTCCCTCAACTTATTCACATCAACCCGTTTGGGGATTTTTGTCCCTCCAGAACGAACTTTACGCGTTATACGCAGTTTCAGTTTTCGTCTTACAAGATAGTGATCGGTACCACATTCTTCATCCTCCCCCTGCAAACTATCCCTCTTTTGTTGAATGAATTATAACAAAATTGAGGTTCGTGCAGAGCTGAAGATGCAAAACTATCTTAAAGGTCACGTTGACAACAAATTATCTAATCAGTGATGTGACCATGGCGAGACTTTGGGTGAATCCAGGTTACCTTATGGATCTCTTTTTTTGTTGAATGCTAAAGCATGTCTCAGAGAGAAATGTCAATATCATACCTTGATAATCCCTTTGCTGCAATAGCATTGCATATAACAGTGTCTCTGATGATAATTGAGGTTCGCCGACTGCAGAAAGACCAACTTTGAACAAAGTTTTTGTTTAAACCATCCCAGGTTCATGGGTGAGCAGTTTTTTGTTTACTTTGCCAAGTCCGGTTCAAAACAACCAACGACGTTAGGTCCCAAAGCCGTTTTATGCAGATTTGTTCCCATCCCTCTCGCATGAAAATCTCACCCTTTGTAGAGAAAGGAGGAGATAAGACAACAAGAGAAAGAAAAACATACGCGAGGACCTCTTGAAGTTTTATAATTGATACTGGTTTACGCCTTTAAATGAAATATCTAAATAAAAAAAAGGACCTCTCAAAGAGGTCTCCATTTTGATAGGTTTTATTTTTTTCCGATTTCGGAATGAAATAGGTCCACGTCACCTGCTGCTGATAGGTGGGCAGTGAGCCAACTTGTTGAAATAACCTGTTCAAGGATTTTATATTTAAAGATGTCAATGAGAATCTGGATGACATCGAGAAGAAAATATGAATGACCCAATTGGGAATGAATGGACTTGGCATCCCCACGCATTAAACGCAGAGAATCACACAATTGACCGGTCAAGCGTTTAATGAAGGCACGCGGAATTTTACTTTCTTTTTTTTTTCTTTGTTTGTTTGCTTGTTTTTTTTTTCATGTTATTTTTTCTTTCTTTCTCATAAAGTTTTTTTTGTTTAAAAACTTTGGTTGAATTTTTTTCAAAGTTTTACCCTATGCAAAAGTATTTCTCAATTTTCTTGTTCTCTGTTTTGTTTCTGCTTCCAGTTTTTATTTTTTTTTTTTCTTTTCTTTCTCTCTCGTCCTTTTCCTTTCTTCATCTCTCAGGAGACTGACTTGGCCAATTGAGAGTACTAATACCATTATTTTCAAACCATTCCTTTTTTTTTATGTTTCATGTTCGAAATTCCGACCATGTCCTAAAGAAGTTGCAGATTTCTGAAGGTTCTCTTCTTTTTCTTTCTTTCGTTATTTGGAAGCACCCCCCTCTCTCAATTTCTAACGCCATTTTTTCTTTCTGTTTCTTCCGAATAGTTCAACTTTTTTTTCCTTACCTTTTTTATTTATTTATTCATTTATTTTTCTTTTTCTAGTTTTTGAAACCCTCGTTCTAATGGTATCCTTACTTTTTCTCTCTCAGTTCTCTTCAGAATTCTTCAGGGTTTTTTATCTTTTCCTTTCTTTTTCTCGGTTTCCTTTCTTTTATACTTTTCTGATATTTACTTAGAGCTAGATTTATTTCCTCCTCTTTTTTCTCTCTCTCATATCTCTCTCTCAGCCACTCTCTCTTACTCACTGTCAATTGTTCTCTCTGATTGGTCAGAGATAATATTCCAATAATTCGAAAATTTGAATATTTTGCTTTTCATAGGGTAATTTTTTTTTTCTTTTCTCGAGATTTCTTACCAAATATTTCTTTCTCGTTCTCTCATATATATATATATATATATATATATATATATATTATATTATATATATATATTTATTTCTGTAATGTATGTTCTGCTAAGAATATATATATATATATATATATATATTTTATATTTTATATTTATAAAACAAAAAAGCGTTGGAACAATGTTAATTGTAGAGAGACGATTTCCTTATATCACGAAACTGATTAGAAAAGAAAAGAATTCCTCTCTTTTGTATCTGGGATCCAATTCATCAGACCTACAAATTCAAATGTTTTTTGGGTTTTTTTTTTTGAGTCTTTACCCCTTTCTGTAATAAATTATAATTTGTCCTTATTCTGCCATCCACTAGATTTATATATATATATATATATATATATATATATTAATCATTTACCATTCTTCTGTCCCTACCAAATGTTACCAGATTCAATATATCCTGATTATTTGACTTCCTCCCATCTGTTAATTTCTCCAATCCCTCTTTCCTCATTCTTTTCTGTTTATGTTCAGTGTCCCTTCAGGACGGGACAGAAGCATTAATTGTAAGGAGATCATGGCTCTCCACTTCTTCCCTATCCTTGCATTTGGTGGTAAGAATTAAAATGGATTATTCCTTAGCTCTCAATTGAAAGAAGAACCTTTTTCTCCTTTTGTGGAGTCCTTCCCCTTCCCCCACGACGCTTAACATTTCGATAAAAGTGTATTCTGTCATCCACTCGGGATTTGAGGTTGTTTTCAGACAATTCATGAGGCACCCATTTTCCAAGTTTAGAACTTTTCCGAACAGGTATGGTTTTATGCCAATTCCTCAAGTTGCTTTTTCCTTTGTCTTCTGATATTCTCTCTATTCGACCTGTGAAGTATCAGATTCTCAATGTGCCCAAATGATTCTTATTCATAATTTAAAAAATGATTTTCTCAATTTCATTTTGTCCCAAGAAATGTCAGCTATCCTCACCTCTACCAAATATCTAAACAATAGAAACCTCAAATTTCTGAGTTTGCAAACATTTAGTAATAGCTAATACATTTTACGTACCCAACACCAATATCAGGATACAGCCACCTTCCTCCCGTAATATATTATTTATTGTTTGCATCCTCTAACCATAAACAAACAATACTCATCGTTCAGGACACACATTAGAAAAACTGCAAATGTTTATTAATAGATTCCGATTTTACTTCCACACACGCAGAAAAAAAGAAACTCGGTCCAGGGTTGATAGGGACCCTTAGCATCCTTCTGTAGAATCACGTTATATCCGTTGCCTCGAAGGGTCTGCCAACAAACTTCTTCATCTGATTTGAGGACAAGAAATATCAAATATATATATAAATAAATAAATACTTTCATAAAAATAAAACATTATAATTTTAATTTGAAACATTCATATTAAGAAAGCGTGCCGCTATATATATATATATATATATATATATATATATATATATATATATATATATATTTGTTGTGTAGTCTTTTCTATTTTTTGTTTTAAAATAAAGTAGTCTCCTCCAGAGATGCGATATCCGGACACCAATTGCCTCAGGTCGATAACTACTACGTTACCTCGAAGATCAAGACGTTCCCAATGAATCAGTTCGTCGAGGTGTGAAAGATAATGAAGGCAATGTTCCCTTTTTGGCACTGCTTCTGCCCTTGAAGATAATTGAGCTTTTGGAATGCGTTTGTTTGCTTGTTTTTTTTTTTCTTTCTTTCTTTCTTTCTTTCTTTCTTTCTTTCTTTCTTTCTTTCTTTCTTTTTGTTCTCTCTGCCATCCTCAACGCATCTTCGGATCTCAACGTTTTCTTTCTTTCTCTTTTTCTTTCCTTTCTTTATTTATTTATTCATTTATTTGCCGTCCTCCGTCAAAACATTCTCTTCTTTCTTTCTCTCTTTCTTTCCCTAAGATATTTAAATTTCCGATTTCCTTATATCCGAAACTGATTGCTTTTAAATTGGCTCGTTTTGAGTCTTTACCCCTTTCTTTGTCCTTATTTAACTAGATTGTCTTTTAGTTCAATATATCCTTTTTTAATTTTATCCCACTTCCTCGTTGTTTACATGTTCAATACCTAGTTTCTTAATCAGGTCGACTTATACATGAAGACACCTGATGTTAAGTATAAGCTTTCCTCCCTGTTTGGTTACGCTCGGTCCTATTGCCATATATCCACGTCTCTTCTTCATTTACATTATAAATGAATGGCTTCTTCATCAGATATCAAGTGTCGACGGATTATACATTTGGGTCAAGATATTTAAATATCATCATTTTACTATGTCTTTTTAGCTTCATGTTTTGTTTCTTAATCAGGTCGACTTATCAAGACCATGTGAATGGTTATATGTTACATCATTATAAATGAATGTCTTCATCAGATACATTGACTTTACATGGGTCATATCATCATACATGGCTTCATTTGACATCGTCGACCTATATATGTTACATCATAAATGAATGTCTTCCAGACATTGTTTCGGCCTATACACGTCATAATAAATTGATGCCTTTTTCGTTATACATCAATTCGAACTATACACGAGTGATATCATAAAATAATGGCTTCTACATGAAACATCAGTTCCACCTCCTTTACGAGGCACATCAAGAGTCGACCTATACACGAGTCACATCATAAGTGATTGGTTTCTACATCTGGCATCAATGTTCCACCTCCTATATGTTACATCATAAATGATTGGCTTCTTAATCAGGCATCAAGTGTCAACCCATACACGAGTCACATCCTAAATGAATGAATTTCTATCAAGGCTCCACCTATTTGAGTTACATCATAAATGAATGGCTTGTTCATCAGTCGACCTATATACGAGTCACATCACAAATGAATGGCTTTTACATCAATCAAAGCTTCACCTCCTATATGACACATGATAAATAAATGTTTTTTTCATCAGGCATCAAGAGACGACATATAAACGAGTCACATTATAAATGAATGGGTTCTTTATCAAAGCTCCACCAATTTGAGTCACATCATAAATAAATGACATATTCATCAGTCGACCTATATACGAGTCACATCATAAATGAATGGCGTCTTCATCAGAGATCAAGTCGACATATGCGAGTCACATCATAAATTAATGACCTTTTCATCAGACATCGAGCGTTGACCTATACAATCACATCATAAATGAATGTCTTCCACAAAAGATATAAAGGGACCAACTACATGTTACGTCATAATGTGACATAGGTGGACCCTTAATAATGAATGGCTTCTTCATCAGAGTCGACCTATATACGAATCACACCATAAATTAATGTTTTCACTATCTCTATAATAAATACGAATGTCAGTGTGCCTATGTGTCATACTTTTTCAACTTTACTTCTAGAGGTCGTAGACCAAAATATCATACCATTTTGGAATCAGGCCGACACCGTGAGCAAATTAAAAACATTCCGGGTCGGATCTGAACCCGCAATCCTGAAATTTGAGATTCCCAAGTTTACATTACTGCGATTTTTACGTGATTTTTTGCGACGAATTTTTTGTACGATAACAGTTTTTATAACTTGTAAACAAAATGGGAATAATCGAAATTAATTGCGAAATCCAGAAAAAGTCACCCATGAAATAAAAATAATTGTTTGTACGGAAAGTAAGGACCTACGTACATCAAACTGTCTTTAAATTAAGTTGTGGCAGAAGAATTATCGGTGAAATCTTAAAAGGTAATCTTTAATATTAAGGCAATACTTAAATGCAGAGATCATTTTTGAGTTTTTCTGGAGTTTATTGTTGCCTATCGCATCTACTCCTCCCTAGCTATTGCGATGAAGGCCTAATAAAGAAAATTAGCTTAAATGCCGTTTGATATGGCGGCTTTTAAGCTAGTTAGACATACCATAATTCTCCGTGTATAATACGCATTTTTGTCTAAAAAATAATAAACAAAATTTTGGGTGCGTATTATGCACAGCTACAAAAAATCTTCAAAACATTGCCGTTTCATAAGTCGATGACAGTTGTAAATTGACTACTCAACACAAACTTACGACAATTTGACATTAATATTCGGCGATTGCGAAACCATAAGGATGTCAAATACAATCATATGTACCTAACAATACTTACAAATGTAAGATAAAAGAATTAGCATAAAACTAAAGTAAAATAATATTATTCTATGTTTAATACTATTTTTTAATAAGAGTAGGAAATGCTGAGCGTAATGAAATTGGAGAGGGTTTGATTACCAAACAAGGGGTGCGTATTATGTGTGAGTAGAAGCATTTTACCACACTTTCAGCACAATTTTATGTTTGCTTTGGTTTATTTTGTTTTACGGCATATCAACCTCAATGAATTATTTAATGCCGACAACATTTTTAGGATAGATTCGTATGAATAGAGTATGTATTCTTTGGTTTAGATTGGTTTGGTTTATTTTGTTTTACGACATATCAACCTCAATGGGTTATTTAATGCTGACAAAAATTTTTATTGCTGGTAATATTTTGTTTTGTCAAAAATCTGTTTCTGGTAATATATTTCTTTCAAAATTGTATTGCTGGGAATAATTTTTTTCAAAAAAGTATTGCTAGTAATAGCTAACTATTTGCCCATAGCTGGGACCCTCACAGGTGCTACCACCCCGGGTCAGAGTGGACCTGGGAACACCAGCAATTAAGAGGTGGTTCCACGCTCCTCAAAACCTCCTGATCAGAGGCCTTGCTGCTGGACGTAGTTTAACGTCTTACCCAGGACGCGAATGTAGTTTAACGTCTTACCCAGGACGTGGATGCAGTTTAACGTCTTACCTAGGCGTGCACAATTTTAGGGTGGGTATTATAGATGAAGAATGGGGAATTACGGTATATATAACGTGATAATGTAGACCCTTGGTAATGAGTGGTTTCATCATCAGAGTCGACCTATACACGAGTCAAACCATAAGTGAATGTCTTCTTCATCAGTCAACCTATACACGGCATAGTCATTTGAATATAAAGGGTAAAGCAAGAATAACATCTCACATGTGCAAGTGATGATTATATAAAGTGAAGGAATTTAAAATAGATACATTACTTTGCATGCTTATGCGTATGTGACCATGAAATTGATTAAGTGTATGTATGTGTGCGCTGAATTAGATCCTCGCCGCCCTTTCATCTCAAAGCTGATACGCGTTAGTAACCGCGTTTCTCTGCGAATATGAACCTTCAATAAATTACTCTCTACCTCTCGCTCTTTCTCCCTCTCTCTTTCTCTTCCTTCCCCCTCCCTCTAACCACCCTCTCTCCCTCTCTCTACTTCTCTCTCCTTCTCTTCCCCTCTCTCTCTAAAGAGTCTTAATTGAGTTGATTTTCCATCTTTTCTTTATTTCCGCCCCTGAAGTGAGAGAATTCAACTTCCCTCTCACTCTACTGAATAAACGCCGGGTGTACTTAACCATTATTTTCCCACCCGCCTCCACCCCTATTAACCGTAACAACTACAAACAGAGATTCTTCTTCGAAATCTCTTGCTTCGTCTGCATATCTAGGAAGGAATGCCATTCGTGTCTGTAATCTCACTCTTTCTCTCTCATTCTCTTTCTCTTTTTTCTTTCTTTCTTTCTTTTCTTCTGTATGTCAGGTATGCTATTCTGAACGGGTGAAGGGATGATAAACTCTTGCCAGGTGTTTGTGGTGAAAAAATTTCACTGTCTTATTTATAATACTATTTTTCTCTCTCTTTCTTTTGTTGGTCTTTGCGCATGCGCACAGACACGGGACGAAAAGGCTGTTCATTTGCGCTTGCGCGTATTCTGATCAACACAACTTTTTCTTTGTGCCCCTTCCTTAAGAGGCAGACATTCGATTCTCAAGAGGACCTTGACAGGTGTGCACAGAAGATAAAGATATTGAGAGAAGAGGAAAAAATAATAATAGAAACACACACACACACACACATATATATATATATATATATATTAGTTGTGTATTTTGGCAACATTCCCTCTTTAATATATGTTTCGTTGAACAAGACAGACACGCTGCTTTTGCCTGGTTTTTATTACATTTTTCTTATATGCCTACAAATGTTTTTTCTACACTTAATGAGGGTAAAATTATCCAAAAGTGTTTTGCTTCAGAGCGATTTTAGCTTAGCCATCTTCAAGGATTTTTTGTTATACAACTATAATAAATGATGCGTATACAAGAAAAGGAGGGTGAAAATGGATTCTCAGTATTATTCAATGGAACATACACACCCACACCCACACACACACACAGCCACCACACACACACACACCAACACATACACCCACTCACACACACTCACACACACACACATATATATATATATATATATATATATATATATATATATGAAGAAATATGCTCTTAAGGTGTGCTATATTTATGGGATAAAGTGCTCAATATCAGAGATAGAGCGTGTGTAAATATAAAAGTGAATATACAAGTCAACATTAGGTGGTCTGACGATTGCGCCTGTCACCTCTAAGTGTTGACTTCAATGTTCACTTTATATATATATATCTATATATATATATATATTGAACAATAAAAAAAATTAAAAAATGAAAATCTTTAGGCACACTGGGTTGTAGATTAATATTTTTTTTTTTTATTATTATTTCATTTAGATTCCTCGGCTAGTTTCGACCAAAATGGCCATCATCGGGAGGAGAAATATTTACGCTTGCTGCTAGCAGTAAACTACAGAAATATATATATATATATATATAGATAGATAGATAGATAGATAGATAGATAGATAGATAGATAATGAACAGACTGAGATAGATAGATAATGAAAAGACTGAGATAGACAGATAGATAGATAGATAGATAGATAGATAGATAGATAGATAATGAACAGGCTGAGATAGATAGATAGATAATGAACAGGATAGATAGATAGATAGATAGATAGATAGATAGATAGATAAGCAATTTCTAAATAAGTGATGGATTTTTATTTAATAACCAGGAAGATTTTATTACTTAAATGTTATTTTTAGTGGATACCCATATTTGAGTAGAAGCTCCGTTCACGTCTTAAACAGTATATTTATTTATTTTGGCATACCGGCCTGAATAGTCGAGGAATCTTATTAAAGAAAAATATGCGCACACCGACAGGATTCGAACCTGCACCCCAACCCCCTTCCAGGTAAGGGAAAGAGTCAAATACGGGTATCCACTAAAAATAACGTTTAAGTAATAAAATTAGTCAGATTATTAATCCGACAGATAAAAACCCACAACTTCTTTAGAAATTGCTTTGTTTACACGATGATATGAAACTGAACAGATGTGTCTCTTTCGAGAGTCAGGAGAAGAAAATTTGCGTTTAAAGACACTGTTCAACTTTGCTTGCTCATCGAAGTACTTCATGGCCGACATGTCTGAAATACATCTGATCTGTTGACGGTTTCCCCTGGCCAGGTGTACGCAGGTTCGAATCCTGCCTATTCGCATTTCAGCATTCGCGGCTTCACACATTCGCGGATTTTTCTTTAGAACATATGAACTTGTTATTCGCGGAAACCCCGAATAATAGAAAAAGGAAAAAGGTTTTATAATAAAGAAAAGGAAGAAAGAAAAAATTCAATATAATTTTTTTTTAAATTTAAGGAAGCAAGGAAAAAAAAGAGTGAGAAGAAGAGAAAGTGACGAAGGGAAACTTGATTATTTATTTCATGAATATATTGAGCTCTCTTTGCATACATTAATCCAAACCTTTAATTATATATATATATATATATATATATATATATATATATATATATATATATATATATATATATATATATCATAATTAAGTAATTCATCGAGTCTAGAAGAATCCTCAACAGAATACAGAAAGTACTGAACGGTCGTTTCATCCTATATTTGGGACTCATCAGCTGTGCGCGTCCACTACCGAGAATTGAAACCCGACCAGTTACTATAGGAGGCAAACGCCCCTACCAATGGTTCTCTGTGATGATGAGATAACGAATTAGACTCGATATAGCGCCGCTCGATCACAAATTCCATGGTGGAACTTCTCATAGGACTGTGCCTCCCCGAGCTACGACTACTATCACCAAGCTACTCACTCCAGAGTAGTAGAAGCCGGTTCAAGCAAGGATATACAGATAGAAATAATTAGGAGGATTTAAAATAATCATAATTAAGTAATTCATATATATAAGTGGATATTAAGGTCAACCACAATATGCAATAGTATGGGTGTTGACTTTAATGCCCATTCTTATATTTACATAAGCTCCATCCTTCATATTGAGCACATTATCCCATAAATATTGCACACACTAAGACTATATGTTTTATATATATATATATATATATATATATATATATATATATATATATATATATTTTGTATGTATGTTTATGTTACTCTTTATTATCAACAACATGATCTTACAGGCTTTCTAAGCTCATTTCCTATTTTTCCTGAGGCCAACCACCGACTTTGCTCGCATTTTTTGCTTTTTTGTCTTCAATGTTCTTCATTTATAACAATATCTCCGTCTCTCTCAGTATATACAGAGTGTCCATACAGTTCGTGTGCACTTTAAAAAATTTATAACTTTATTTGTATTTGCGATAGAAATAATTTGTGAAAAGGATTAGAAAGAAGTAAATCTATATATTTTTAAGGTTTTATTGAAAGTTTATATAAGTTTCCACATGTCCGCCATCATTAGCAATACAAAGGGTAAAACGATTTTGCAGTTCACGGAAAACGTTTGCCAACTGATTTACAGTAATGCCCGAAATCACATTAGTTATTTCAGCTATACTTAAAACTAGGTACATTAAACTTCATAACATTTTTTACAGATTATTTCTATCACAAATACAAATAAAGTTATAATTTTTTTAACGTGCGCACGAACTTTATGGGCACCCTGTATATATATATATATATATATATATATATATATATATATATATATATATATATATATATATATGTGTGTGTGTGTGTGTGTGTGTGTGTGTTCGTTCGTTCATGTGTGTCTGTGTTTACTCTTTTTATTAACTAATTTCATGATCCTAGCTATTACAGGAAACTCAAATGAATATTGATTCTCGTAGACACGGCCCACCCGTTACTCTTCCTACCCACATTCTTCATGTCGGCTTGTTATTCATATTGACGCCCTCACTCTGCCTGTCGTGTGACTCATTTGTCGAAGATGTACAGTATTCACCTGGATTTGGTGTCGCTAGGGTGGGCTTAATCCGCCAAATTGAAGAGCTCCATGTATAAATAGGTAACTATCTTGCTAGGCTGATACCCTTCACCTGTCAAAATACCTACCTAAAGTTCTTTCCAGTAAGTACCTGTTTATTGCTACAAAGTAATTTTTTATTTGTAAGAATTTGTGATCTATTTATCAAATTACTTTGTAAAATTTGTGCGTTCCCCAGAATTGTCAAAAACATTGATACTCACCTTAAATGGGTTCGCGTGATATTAAAATGTTTCCAATTTAGCTTATCTGATGTGAAATTTGCTCTTATTTAGTATGAGTCGCTTTTTCCATAGAGAAACCCGAATCTGAAATATTTTGAACTGTGATAAGTGGTACATAATAAATGGTCAGGTTCTGTATTTACACGTGTATAAGACCAATTTAAAAGCAAAACTTTTGGGTCAACCTATATATGACAGATTTGTTTGGTTCAAATCAGTGCTCGAGAGAAAATGCAAAATTAAAACTTCAACCATAAAAAGTTATTTATCATTTAGTAACTTTTAATTGATTTGAACAAGATATAAGTTGTTTCCAATTAAATTTCACCTATTTTAGTATTAATAATGAATGGCAAAATATTCGCCTTTAATGTTTGCTATTTTAGACAGACAGTAGAAACAATTTGAGAATAATTTTCCTGAAACAGCCCAAAATATGGGAATAATAATAATTATTATTATTATTAGTTTTAAAAACTTCATCAAACGTATACATGAAGCAAAACTTAAATTTATTGGTCAAATTCCAAAGATCGACTTTTAGACGAGTTGTTTCGTAAAGGAGTGATTCATTATCAAAACTTCAGAATTTGAATAAGAGTAAATAGATTTGCCTATCGCCCGGTTCACACTCCTCCTTCCAACGTGTGGGCGACGTATTGAGGATGTCAGTATCAAACATGTACAGAAGTTTAACTGTCTGTTTGGTCTAGTGACAGACGCAGAAATAAACCCGAAGATGCATAAGTTTAGTAAAAAGTATTAAGTGATGAAATATCTCAGTAAAAACAAAGAAATGAATGCTAAGCAGTTATGTAATATCTAATCTCCTTTATGGCAAGAAATATTATATATATTACGGTTGAAGAAGAGGCTTGAAGTGACAGAGATGCGGTTCAACTAACGAATGCTAAGAATACTATGGACATAAAATATGACAAATGGGGAAGTTTTACAGAAAGTTGGAATAACAAGAAAATTGGTAATTACATTTAGAAATTTTGGGGACACAGAAGAAAGGAGGCATAGAGAATTGAACACTAACATGCTGAAGGCAAATCTGTTAAAAGTCAGAACTTATTTGACGTATTTGAGCGGATGGATATCTAGAACAAGAACAAGAGCAAACAGGAATAATAAAAGGTCAAAATTTAAAACAACGAAAAGCAGGAAGTTGTTCGAAGCTGTGATCATCCAAATTTTGAAAGGAAAGTGTACTTAAAAATTGTAGAGGCCTAGCCTAGTTTAGTTTGGCCAAGAAAACATTTATTTATATCTAGGATGTATTTTTTTTACCAATTTGCCGCAAGTAAGGCGATAATGCCACTAAGACGCAAGAGGCTACTGGGAGTGAAAGAGAATAAGACTTTATAAGGAAACGGAAACCCAATACTAAACAGGAAACAAATGATAAACTTGATATATGCAGGGTATCTACCAACTACTCCACGCGGTCAGATGTGGCACAAGGCCGAATTTAATGTGGGTATCTGAGCCCGTAGGCTCGTCCAAAATTTCTACGTAGACCCCGTAATACAACGGAGTTGGTTTGCTGTTTCCCGAGACGAGATTCGTCACTCTTCTTCTACGAGCGGACGATGATTCCCGATAAACCGACTAGTTAATTTCAAACAAACTACGTGGATATCACATACGCGTATACACGTAATATGGCTAAGTACATAAATGTTTTATTTTCCTTTTGTAACTATCTGTAAGTCTGAAAATATAATTTTATTTCTTTTCTTTTGTGAGCTATATCGTTTTATATAAATATGAGTATAAATTCCCTCCACGTGTTGAAATTCATTTCTTTTGAACGTTTCCGTCTAAACTCTGAAATTTTATTTACTAGTTATTTTTTCTCCTCAACAGAAGTAGATAGGTCCGCCTATCGTCCGGTTCACACTCCACCCCGGGTTTTATTTTGGTTGCACATTGTTATAAATAGATTCTATCGTCCGCTTCACATTCCTCCCTTGTTTTTTTTTTTCGTTCCACATTGTTATAAATACATTCGTCTATCGTCCGGTTTACACTCCTCCCTCGTTTTTTTTCTCGTTCCACATTGTTATAAATACGTTCGTCTATCGTCCGGTTCACACTCCTCCCTTGTTTTTTTTCGTTGCACATTGTTATAAATACGTTCGTCTATCGTACGGTTCACACTCCTCCCTTGTTTTTTTTTCGTTGCACATTGTTATAAATACGTTCGTCTATCGTCCGGTTCACTCTGCACCCTTGTTTTTTTCTTTTTCGTTGCACATTGTTATAAATAGGTTCGTCTATCGTCCGGTTCAAACTCCTCCCTTGATTTTTTTCTTTCTTTTTTTTTTAGCAGGAGTAGAGGTTTATCTCTTGTTCCCTGTTTAGGATCGGGTTTCAAGTCCCTTCTAAAGCATTTTCACTCTCAGTATCCCCTTGCGTCTTCGTGGCATTATCCCCTTGCTTGGGGTGAATTCATTAAAAAAAATGTTGAATCCATTTAATTTGAAAGCTTTCCACCTCATCTATAATAATTCGTAACTCCTATCTTTCCAAACGGGTGACCAACACCAACCTCACTCATTTGAAACCCGGAACATCCATCTTCGCTATTTATCCATATTTTCTTCCCTAATCTCTGGCATACCAGAGATATTTGGGGCCAAAAGGTCAGGTAATGACGCATATACAGGATTCGGGGAGATTTAAATCCATGCAAGATATATTTGGATAGAGAGAAATGTAATATCTGACAACACGTTTACATTCTAGAAATTAATTGACTAAGCCAAGAATAATACGTGTTTTTCTTTTACCAGTGTAATGTAAAGTTAAACAGGACACATAAGAACGGGAATCCGACGATGATAAAATGACTCAGCAAAGATTTAAGTCGGACATGATAGAAAGGAAAGGAAAAATATATCTACGATAACACCACCCACTCTGATACTGCCACGGTATCCTGCTACCCTAAGAACATGATTGTTTTAATTATTCAAAGCTGGATAAATATCTATGCTGTTCGAGTCGGTCGAATTTTGGTAAAAGGCTAGTAAATTGACCCCAGTTTCGATCAAGAGGAAATAAAAATTTATTCTTGAGTCAAATGCGATCGACTCTAGTGAAAAGAGGAGATTGTCGTGACGCTTGTTGTTGTTGTTATTGTTGTTGTTGCGGTTGTTTCAAATTGCTCAGTCACGAATTTAAAAATGAAATATTCATCAGGAATTCTACATATTCAACAGAGAACGTGCGCTTGTCGACATGCAACAGTTATGTTCCGATGGAAGACTGAGTTGCTGGAGCAAAAATACTTTAGCATTTGCTCGTTTACAAATCATCAGTTCCCACGAGGTAATGCACCCCTATAGAACAGTAGCTCACAAAACTAAGTTAGAAATCTCACAGGCGCCACACCATGGCGTAGAAATTAGCAAACATGTTCCCTCGATACTCATTAGAATACTCGCACCTATAATCTTGTAGCGAGGTAACATTTATGAATATTAACAAGGGCACTTCTCTGAAAAGCAGTCATCAGCAAACAAGCGTTGTTGATCCCCCCCTGTTCGATATTTGCAGTGTTCGATATTCCCATTCTTTGATTCTCTCATATTGGTGGATTGATTTTGTTTAGTGGCATATCAACACCTCTGTGGGTTATTTAATGCCGAAATAAAAATATTTTGAACGCAATTTCATGTATTCAATTACAGATAATCGGTAGTGTTCGTAATTCTATTATAGAAATATATTTTTATACTTTAATACTGTTTTGTTTTTGCTTGGGTTTCACAATCTGCCCAGAGCAGGGACCCTTACAACTGCTACCACTCAGTCGATCCTTGGAAACCACTCTTATGAGTACAATCCTCATGAAGTAGATTACATTTACTTGCCTTGTGTCAGATTAAACTAGGCTTAGTAAATACATAACTTGGTATACATATCTACCGGGTGTAACAGCAAAATTTTGAACCGTTATATCTTAGAAATAATTAAAGATATACGAATGTATAATTACTCTTCAGGCTTAAAAGAATTATCGTGATGAATCGATCATAAACGACATGTTCATCGTTAGTTAATCACAGCTAAATATCGGAAGCTTCTGAAAGACTGAAATAAAGTTCATATATATATATATATATATATATATATATATATATATATATTCCACGATCATTTTCCAACTTATTCAAGATGATCTTCGCCCTCTCTAGCCTTCTAACTTTCTGTCCTCACGCGTTTCACATACGATTTCATTTTCAAGTTTTTTTCACTGCTCTTTGGACTGGCATAGATGAAACTCCTCTCTCATTTGCCAAAAGTCTTGTGGATTGAGTTGGATCTTTTCTAATTGAACTCTTTAGCTCTAAGTTAATGATCCCTTTTCCTAGTAGTAATATGATATATATATATATATATATATATATATATATATATATATATATATATATATATATAAAAAAGTGAACATTGAAGTCAACACTCCAAAGGCGATAGGCTGTTTCATGCTGGACGCAATCGTCAGGCCGGATGATGATTGCGTCCAGTATAAAACAGCCTGTCGCCTCTGAGTGTTGAACTCAGTGATGACTTTTATATTTATATTTACATACGCTCTATCTCTGATATTGAGCAATTTATCCCATAAATATAGCACACCATAAAACTATATTTCTTATATATATATATATATATATAAATCGCAGGAGATGTAAGTTGATTTTCTAAGCGTACATTAAATATGGCACAAAATTATGGTGCACTCAGTGAGGATCGAACTCACTACTCAGCCGTAATTGTTCTAGCAAGAAAAGCTTACTAACCATTAAATCATGTCGTGGTCCCCAATTAGCAAAGGAGATAAGGAAAGGAATTCGTGTGGTTTGGATTAAGGATGGTTGTTGGAATATAAGAGTAATATATTAAATAAACAGAAACAAAAAATATATAAGATAAAAGTATTTAAATTTCGACGGAACCAAGTCAGTGTTTGTCTAAGAAAAAAATCAACAAAATTCTGATTCACTCAAAACAATAAACTGAAGCTCGCCATTTTTTTATTTTATTTTTTGTGAATAGGTTGCTGTCGCATTAGACGCAAAGCCATATTTACGTTACGTCATTGATTTTTCTATGTTAAACATACTAGATGTCCACAGGTTTAAGGGACATAGTAAAAGGGGGTGACTGTAGGCAAAACCTGCATTAACCGCTGATCTACGCCTAAGCGTTTATATTATAAAGATTATCAAAGTGTAGTATGTGATTGACAGCAGGAAATACTAAATAGTTTGAATCAACACTATTTATATTCCTCGGACTATCATCCTCATCTTTGTCGCCATATTTATCATAACGTTTCGGCCAATGTACACTCGAGCCTTCTTCAGGTGGTTAGAATGTGCCATGTTTAATGGATGTCAGTTACCAGTTATATCCTGTTAATTCACCTCTCCAAGTTCTTAACCAGGTATTGAATTCAGACTCTTTGGGTCTTGTCATTTGATCTAACTAACGCCTTTATCCACTGTGTCATGTATCCTTTAGGACATGCATTAGACATGGCACGTGGAACTAGAACAGTCCACCACAGCGAGCGAAATAAAGGGTTCAGTTCGACATTACAACCACCTCAAGAAGGCCGGAGCGTACAACGGCCAAAACGTTATGATAAATATGGCAACAAAGATGATGTTGATGATAGTTTGAGCATGTAAATAGTGTACATAATACCTGATCTCAGAAATATAGACACAGTTTGAATCAAATTTTAATATTAGTACGGAGACCGACATCAAAGCAAGGGGTCAAAGCAGCGGCGTTTAGTGTGTGCAAACGTGAGACAATCGGATAACAGTAAGTTATATAAGCACCCCACCCGAGAGGAAAGAAACAGAATGTATCTCGCATCCTTGCGTGTAGAAGATCTACGTTTGGAAAAAGTCCTCAAAAGCACACACCCTTACGATGTTCATTTATTGTGTAACCCCACTGATCGATCCTGGTCAACGGTAATCAATTCATTCTCGCAGTCATTCACTCCTCTGCCACGTTGTGATTTTTTTTTTTTATCTCAGAAGGTGAGAAGATCGCTGATGAAGCAAAATGAAATGAAGATGGTTAGGCAGTTGGGAGCTACAGAATCCTTTGGAATAAAGGATTAAAAAAAATAATCCTTTGGAATAAGGAATTAACTCAGGTTAAAAATGTAACAATGATTTACAGGTGGAATAGGCGAAAACAAAATGGATTTTCATTCATTAATCTTTCTTTATCAGCTTGTCCCATGCTGTGATTTCTCGATCAACCAGACCCCTCAAGAATTGGAAAGAAAAAGGAAAGAAAATTATTCACAATCTCCTTAAAAACAAAGAAAATCCTCTGTCTATGCATTTTTTACGATCAACAAGACTACACCCTTTTTCATGGTCACTCCATAGTAATTAATTTTCCTTTTTCATTTGTATCCAAAGGAATCCGAATTAATGTTTAGATATAAATTTTTTCTGGATGAATGTCATAGAAATTATAATGAACGAACGCACCAGGCTTGCCCCTATTTCTGTAGAGACGCTTCTCTTCTGAGTGATTCATTCAAACCAAGTGTTTTTATTTTATTTTTTTGTTTGATCAATCCCCGGAGATCCCAGTTTTACAATAGAATAATTTTACATATAAAAGATTTAATCCCGTCTTTGCAAGATTAACACTGCATAAGAACCCGATAAAAACACAAATGTAACGCACACAGTTAGGGTCTAAATCGTTACAGTATTATGACAAGTTTACTAATCAAAATGCAATGTCAGGTATGAAGTGACAAGTGATGGACAGTTAAAGAGGGACAAAACTCATACAGCCTCGCCGAGACTAGTTTAAAAGCCACTTCTCTCCAAGGAAGCGGCCAAATTGATCTAGTACAAAATGATCTGGTACAAAATGATCTGGTACAAAGCCACAAGTAGGCAAAAGGGCAATACGAATTGATCTCACAACAGTATTAATGGTGAATGACAGTATTTTCCTAACCATTTATCTACCATGAATTACCAACATTTTCGAAAAATGTGCTTGGGGCAATTACATAATTTATAGATCCCCAATGAGGATCGAATTTGCTATGTTCGTAATAATAGGGAAGAATATTTTCGTAAAATTTCGCTTGATTTATTGATCCCTAATGATGCTTGACTTCATTATATTCGTAATGGTAATATTTACGTAACCATTGATCTACCATGAAATGCCAATATTGCTGAAAAATTTACCAATATTGCTGAAAAATTTGCCTGACACAATGGCATAATTTATTGGTTCCCTGTGAGGATCGACCTCATTATATTCGTAATGATGTGCAAGGATATTCTCCTAACCACTTATCGATAGCGAAACATCAATAGTTACTAAATATTTTATCTGATATAAGGCCATAATTTATGGGCTCTCAACAGTAATAATGTTTTGCGAGAATATTTTCGTAACAATTTCTCTGTGAAAGTCCAATATTTCCAAACAATTGTCTGGCAAAATGTCATGATTTATGGGCAGCGAACGGGGTTCGATCTCAGTTAGTGTGCGCGGGAATAACTTCCATTCCTCAGTTGCGGGGCGCAAATATTTGCTAAACCTGTGCCTGACAAAATGCTGCAATATATAAACACTTGTGCAAATTAATTGAAACAACCACTTTAATTTCCTTTCTTTCACCATAAGGCCAGTTTTAGACCCACTGGAGTCGCAGAGTGTAATCGATTTCCATTTTTTTCTCAGATTAGGTCATTTGCAGTGGTGTTCAGTAATATGAATCTATTTTCGAGATGTATAATGAAATTTGTTTGGCCTTGAAAAATATTGCTTCTTCCGTGATTACATCAGATTTTTATCACGCTCGGACACCATTGTCTCGACTGTTGATTAGTTGTCCCACCGCCATTGTCTGCGATGGACATTACTACAAGGAAGCGTACGAAAATTGTAACGCTGTACGAACACACTGGCAAGCCTTACTAGTGAGCAAATCAAAGTACTATAGTCTGGCCCGGAAACTTTCCTGATGTAAATCCAATCGAGAATCTCTGCTCATTCTGCAAGGAACGAAGTACTGTCATGTGCCCTGTAGCATATTTCATTGGAAAAATACGAAAAAGAGTAAATGATAACAGAATTACTCGTTTGGATTCAATTAATGTACAAAAGGATGTAGGTACCTATTAAGTATCTATTACTCTGCAGTGCTAATAACTTGTTAGAATTGATACCTAATTCTTTGCGTTTTGCGCCTGTATTTCGTAAATCTTGTTCATTCACGTCTGATTAGTTTCCCGTCCATCATAACATCATGAATTTGGTAGTTCTCAGGATTAATGCTTTTATCATTATTCATGTTGTAACAAGATCGGCATTTTTGTGTTATCTCTTCCCGGTCCTTACTTGCCAACCTTGACAGAGTTCAAAAGCGTTTATACAGTCTTATAAGCGATTAATTCTTTTTTATCCCCCGTCCTCTTTACCACAGGCCTATCGCTATTTCCGTGGTAAATGTTCAGACGAGCTCTATTCCTTCGTTCCACAGGTTCTGATCTTCACAGCTAAGACCCACTACACCACGTACACAGAGCCGAATCATCCTTATTCCCTTCGAATTCTATTAGTAAGGAAGAAGTTCCACTTGGAGATCTTCTTCCCAAGCACCACTACTTTCCGGAACAGATTCCCTAGAGGATGCTTCATCGGTCACTAAATCTTAATCACTTCAAAACTAGCGTCAGCCATTATCTATTTTGTATACAGTGTGGGGGGAACAAATATTCGTACATATACAAATTTTTAATTTATTGTATTTCCAACTAATGAATAAACATATTTTTCATATAATTAACTGTACACAGATGCATAATAAATAAATATGCATAGAAAACAGAAAAAAATGATTTAATAGAAATAAATCCCATTTATCCATTTTAATGGGTGAAAAAAGTATTCGTACAGTACAAATAATACATAATCTTCATTTAATACTATGTAGATTAGCCATTATTCACTTCTACAGCAACCAACCTCTTCTTGTAGTTCTCAATTAATGATTTGAAAATTTTAATTGGTTTTTGTTCCCTTTGTAGAAAAATCACGTGGTCGAGATAAACACTCAGTTGTGGAGCAAGCTAAGTGAATAATAATTCAACCTTGAGAAAGAGCTATTTATGGTGCCATGGAGCATCTCATTGTGCTAAAGTGGGATAGTTCATTGCTTGGGCTGTGATTGGCTGCTGGTATCTGAGTGGAGGTATTTCTATATAAATACCAGCTTGATTCATCAGTTAGTTTGCAGGGTTTGTATTAAGTTACAACCTGCTTTATTTTTGTCTGCTAGCTGGACGCTAGCTGGGACCCTTACGCAGGTAAGTGCTGTTTATTGTATTGTTATTCTACATCTCCTTTCCCCCCATCGCGTGTGGGTAGTGGCCTTTGGGGAGGGAAGAGTTCCTTTAAACCTGGCTGGTTGTGTGGAAGAAGTCTGGACAATGCCCGAGGGGGTTTTGTCCGTGTTATTGTAGACGGCTGAGCAGTGTTTGATGTTATTCCAGCGTCGAATGTTTGTGGCACTGGTGTAGGGGTCTCGGGTAAGGCACTAGGTCTTGGAACTGGAATTGTTGGTGCATCCAGTTTCCTGAGGAATCGACGATTTCGTAAGGTAATTCTACCTGATCCGTCAACTCTGATACGGTATTGTTGGTTGGGGAGGGTTTCAATGACCTGACCTGTTATGTCCCATCGGTGGGTCGACGGCCGTTGTAGTGCCACTATTTTTCCTTTATGAAGGGGGTTTAATGTGTGTGCTGTTCTATTGTATCGCTCTATGAGATGAGCGTTCCGCCGGGACAGACTTATCTCGCGATTTTGGGCCGCAATTATCCAATTCGCGTGTGGCTTATAGAGTGTGGGGTGGGATGGTATGTAGTCACGTAGTCGGCGGTGGAGTAGTAGATGAGCAAGAGATAGACCAATGTTTTGAATGGGCGTATTCCTGTATTGGAGGATGGCTCTTGCTGCACGATTATTGTCCAACGATCCTTGGGCTCCTGTGTTGCCATTTACGATTCTCTTAGCCGTTTTGACAGCAAGCTCTGCCCGATCATTATATTGTGGGTAACCAGCAGATGATAACCTGTGTTTAACAGCCCAGTCTTGTAAAAATTGCTTGAATGTAAGGGATGTGAAGTGTGGCCCACCATCAGTGCTGAGTTCCTCGGGAGCACCGTAGGCTTGAAATATGTCTCGGCAAATTGAAATAATCCTTGACGCATTAGCTTCTCCGTGGCTCAAGTGGTATAGATTCAGCCAGCCTGTTAACCTGTCAGCACATGCTAAGTAACCATGGTTCCCAACATGGAAGATGTCCATGACGATTTGCTGAAATTGCCAATCGGGAGATGGTGTCAAATTGATTGGCTCTTTTGGTTGACTCGGGGCAATTTTTGAGCAGACCGTACAACCTGCTCTAATGTTACGTATTGAAGCATTCATCCCGGGCCAATAAACAGATTCATTGGCACGTAACTTTATGCCAACTTCACCTTGGTGTGCAGAATGTAGGCTATGTAATATTTTTGCGCGTTGTGAGGTGGGGATAACGATTCTTTGATCTAAGAGCACTAACCCGTCGTCAACACTTAGGCGGTGCCTCACTTCCCAGTATTCGCGGATTTCGGGTGCAGTGAGGATGCGTGTCCTTTGGAATCCATTTCGTATTACTTCAATTAATTTTTTGTATTGCGGGTCGCTGCGTCCCGCCGCACGGATAACGTCTGGTGAGATTGTGAATGTTGCTAATAGGTTGTTGATTTGACCCAGTCATCCATGTTGTCAGACTCTATGATGTCTGATTGAGAGGGTTCAGCAGTGAATACATTTAGGAGTGCCTGTGAGATGTCTGCTGGGTTACGAGAGACAGCATCGGAGGCTCTGTGCCATTTTCCAGGGCAGTGCTGAATGGTGAATCTGTACCTGAGGGTTTTTTCCTTTAACCTGAATAATCGGGGTTTTTGGATTTTACTAAGGTCTCTATCTCCGAATAATCGTTTTAGTGGTTCATGATCTGTAACCACTATGAGATTCGGGCAACCCATTACAAAAATGCGACATTTTTCTAATGCCCACGCAATTGCTGCTGCCTCGCCTTCAATAGGTGCATATCTGCGTTCAGCATCAATGCAGAATCTGCTACCAGCAAATACCAGGCGCCAACCTTCAGGGCAGCAAACTGGGGCTTTGCCGGTGGTGCATGAGCAATACTTCTGTAGAAGTAGGAAGCCCATTCCTTCTTTGCTCCAATCTGGGGCGAGGCAGGTTATTCAGCTTTGGCCAGTAGGTCAGCCTGGAGTGTGTCATTTGCTATTCCACGGATGATCTGGTCCTTGATGTATATATCAGACAGGTCATGCTCACAGTCTCATTTTGCACAGTCTCATCAGCACAATTGTATAAGTGAATATTAGCTTGATTCATCAGTTAGTTTGCAGGGTTTGTATTAAGTTACAACCTGCTTTATTTTTGTCTGCCAGCTGGACGCTAGCTGGGACCCTTACGCCGGTAAGTGCTGTTTATTGTATTGTTATTCTACACCCTTCTTCGCATATGATCTTCAGATCCGGCATGTTTGTTGGAGCTCTCGATTGGATTTGAATTTTCAGATTTTCGATTGGGTTTAAATCTGGAGACTGACTTGGCCATTTCAGGATATTTACATTATTTTCAGCAAGTCATTTCATCGTAAATTTTGCAGTGTGCTTAGGATCATTATCTTGTTGGAAGATCCGACCAGGAGGAAATCCAAGATTTTCAACCGAAATCATTAAATTTGCTTCCAAAATATTTTGATATTCTGTGGCATTCATTCTACCATTTATTGCTGATATGTTGTTAGTATATTTTGCAAAAATCATCCCCAAAGCAGAATGCAGCTACCATCAAATTTAATTGTTGGATCTGTGTTCTTTTGTTTGAAGGCATCGTCATCTTTCCTCCATACAGGATTTCTAGAATTACATGCAAACAACTCAATTTTGGTTTCGTCTCTCCATAAAACTCTTTTCCAATGTGATTTTTCCTTATCCTTATGTTTACGAACGAATTTCAATATGGCATCTCTGTGACTTTTCAATAGCAGTGGAGTTTCCCGAGGAGAGCATGAGTTTAGATTGTTCCTATGAATTTCATTGCTTATTGCCTGTTTAGTGACACAGATTCTCGATGAAAGCAAATCATTTTGCAACTCTCGATGAGTAACCATTGGATTTTGTTTAATTTGACGCATTAATTTCCTCGGAGATCTTGAAGAAATCTTCCGTGGAGCACCTGTTCTTATTTGGTTTTCAACGGTTTTGAGTTTTTATACCTTGTAATGAATGAACTAATGGTAGTAAATGGAATATTCAGATTGTCTGAGATTTTCCTGTAACTTTTATCTTCTTTCCAGAGCTTAACAATCAATTCTTTTTGCGAATTTGTCAGTTCTTTACCTCTTGCCATGATGCTAACCTTCTTGCACGAATATCAATTACAGAATATTTTGTTTGTATTTTTAGCCTAAAAATAACTACTGATAACATTATTGGAATATTCTAGAATATTCTACTTGAATAATCTAGAGTATTAAAGCAATTTAAAAGTTTTTAAATCTGAAAATTGCATTGTACAAATACTTTTTTCACCCATTAAAATGGATAAATGGGATTTATTTCTATTAAATCATTTTTTCTGATTTCTATGTATATTTAGTTTAGGCAATTGTGTAAAGTTAATTATATGAAAAGAATTTTTATTCATTACTTGGAAATAGAATAAATTAAAAATTTTATGTGTACGAATATCCCCCCTCACTGTATTCTTATAATCTGTACTTACTTTCTCCTCTTACGGTTATACAACAACTTCATTCAGTAACCGTCTCTCATGAATTGGGTAAATATTTAGTTAAAAAAAAAACAGAAAGATATTTCTTAGACAAAATCACTGTTTTCGCCAAGCCACATTCTTCACTCTGTAGAGACAGGAATGTAATCACTGACCTGGAATATCTTGTAGAATTTTGAGAAGAGTCACCAACTTCTTGAACTTATTCTTATGCATTCTTTTTTGCATTGTACGAATAATTTTTTCAGCCCTTAAAATGGATAAATGGGATTTGTTTCTATTAAATCAATTTTTTCTGTTTTCTATGCAAATTTACTTATTATGCATCTGTGTATAATTAATTATATGAAAACTATGATTATTCATTAGTTGGAAATATTTGTTTCCCCCATTGTTTGTATATATATATATATATATATATATATTGGTTTGGTTTATTTTGTTTTACAGCATATCAACCTCAATGGGTTATTTAATGCCGACAACATTTTTAGGTTAGATTTGTATGAATAGAATATGTATTCTTTGGTTTAGATGGGTTTGGTTTATTTTGTTTTATGGCACATCAACCTCAATGGACCAGTAGAGACAGGAATGTAATCACTGAGCTGGAATATCTTGTAGAATTTTGAGAAGAGTCACCGTCTTCGCAATATTTCTCCGCATTATTGGATTTATTCTTCGGGCTGTTTTGGTTATTCTCAATAATTTTTCAGCCAATCTGTTCAATCACCTTCAGTCTATAGATTCTTCAAGGCAAGAAGAATATACGAGCAACAAATCTCTTGAAGTGCCGGGTTCGAATTGCCTCTGAGGCCGTTGCATTCAATGCTTGAAAAGTATGAATCCACCACTTTTTCTCCCGCACAACTTAGGGTCAACTGCAGGCCAGATTTGTTCATCTAACTTTGGTTTGCCACTAATCTACTTGGACAACTCTGAATTCCAAGCCGATTGGCTATATGGCTAATAACTCGTAAACACCTAATTGCTTTTGAAACTACAGGAGCAACACCCAATGTTGTGAGGCTGTGGCCCTCGTGTAGCGAGGCTCTATAATTTAATAGTAAGTACGTAAAGTTAACAAAACAAATAGCACTTTTAATTAAGTACTCTGGACCTATATTTACCAACCTCTCTACAGTCCTAAAATGTGAACTATGGTCGCTTTCACATGGCAGTTTTATTTGTACACTAGCACGTAGATTTGTACCTCCACCACACTGTCAGTCCAGTGCCAGGATGTCTTGTGCTAATTTCCCAAGCATATATTTCCTCCTTTATAAATAAGAATTAAGATCCTAGGTTTTACCTGGATTCGATCGCTAATATCGGTGAAAAATATACAAGTATCTCTTCAAAAATTGCGTGCATGCAATAATTAAGACACACTTGTACATATTATTCTAGATATCTCTATCATTCGTGTTAATAAGAGAGAGAGAGAGAGAGAGAGAGAGAGAGAGAGAGAGAGAGAGAAAGAAACGAAGGAGGCCTATAAAACAGTAAAAAATTAAAGTACAATCAGTATATTGTAATATAAAATTCGTATTCCGTTAGTAAGGAGGAAGTTTCACTCAGAGAGCATATTCCCAATAACCGCTACTTTGCGGATGCTTCACTGATCACTACAATCTTAACCACTTGTTACCATCCCCCTCTCTCTCCCCCCTCTCCCCCCTCTCCGTTTCTCATACTGAATCGGCACTTGTTTTTGCAATACGTCGATTCAATATTAGTTTAAATAAACAAGCCTCAAGATTATCTCTTCTTATTTTTCTAACTCTTAATGTCCTATAAATGAACGTAACTTCTGATTAGTAGAGCAAGACAAATATGAAAACTTAATCAACATGGCCGGCGAAATAAGAGACGGTATTTTTACTTCGTTTGATCAAATTCCCTTTGCAAGGGAATTTATTAAAGTTTAAGTTTGTCTGTCAAAATGCCGCAGAAGCGGACATCTATGAGGATCGAACTCACAACCCTAGTAAAACATTTGCACCGCAAAAAATGGCTAATCATTGGGCCACGGTTGGCATTCAGGAGTAATCATGTAAGATCAAAGAGCTCACAACGCCGAGTTGCAATTACCGTAATTCCCCATGTATAATACGCCTTCATCCATAATAAGTACCCCTAAAATTGTGCTGAAAGTGTGGGAAAATGCTTCTACTCACACATAATACGCACCTCTTGTTTGGTAATCAAACCCTATAAATTGTAGCTCTCCAATTTCATTACAGCCAGAAATTCCTACCCTTATTTAAAAAATGGTTTTAAACATAGAATAATATTATTATGGTTTAGTTTTATGATAATTCTTATTGTGTTTTGCCTTTGTAAATATTGTTAGGTACATATGATTGTATTTGACATCCTTATGGGGTCGCAATCGCCTAATGTTAGTGTCAAATTGTCATATGTTTGTGGTGAGTAGTCATTTCGTAATTGAAATCGACCTATTTTTAAAAATTTTTTGTAACTGTGCATAATAAGCGCCCCTAATTTTTAGAAAAATGCGTATTATACATGGGGATTTACGGTAATTAGGGCATAGTATTTCTGTCGCCAGGGCTACATACAGTTTTGAATTCAAAATTTACTCTTCTAAACTGGTGGGGTACGACGACTAGAGATCCAAGTGTAATCTGCTATTCAACCCATAGCTGGCAAAAGGACAGGAAAAATGGTTTCTTACCATCCCTAAGGGTATTTGGCTGAAAGTGAATGTAATGAACTCGAACACGGCTCATTAATTTCTCGTTCCGATCCGTTAACCATTGCACTACGTAAACACCCAAAATAATTTAATCTGACAATAACCTGATAGGAAAAAGCTTAGTTTTTTCTTCTTGCAAATTGTAAATACGTGATCATCTGTTCTGGATGTTAAGATATCTATATGTATATATTAAGATATCTATATGTATATATTAAGATATCTATATGTATGTATCCAACGATCTTATTTGCATTGAAAATAATGTTCTAATCCTTTTTGTTATTATCATGACGATCCTGATAACATTCAGGAACTTCGAACTGAATTCTTTATTTTTCTTTTAAAACAAAATAACCCTACACAGAGAAAGCGGAACAAAAACAATCTAGTGCCATAGGTTAAATCAGTCAGTTATGTGCCATGCGCGATAGACGCTTAGGCGATCATGTATCTTTCGATGCATGACTGACGAGGCAGATTTTTTTTTTTTTGCAGTAGGTTGCCATTTCTTTCTGTGGTAGACCAGTTGCCATCCAAGACTATAGAACTCGGTCTGTTCTACTATTTACCTATAGCTGGGGGGAGAAGAGGTGGATTCATACCTTTCCCAATATGGATTCTCATATATATATATATATATATATATACACACACACACACACATATATGTGTGTGTGTGTGTGTGTGTGTGTGTGTGTGTGTGTGTGTGTGTGTGTGTGTGAACATTTCATTGAATACGGCAGACAAGGTGCTTTGATTTGGGTTTTTTATACAATTTCTCATGCGATTTATTAATTTTTTTCCCTTCAGATGATAAATTATATAAAAACTGTTCGAATGTTCTTTTTATCGGAGCGCTTTCGGCTATACATTTAGCCATTTTCAAGGATGAAATAGTTTAACTGTTAAATAAGAAATAGTTTGCTGCATGTATGTATTTATATAATGTTTTCATTTTTCAAAACACGGTCAAGATATTGTGTCCATGTTCATAGTTGATAAATAAAGATTGAAAAATGAAACTTTAAATAAATCGACCAGATTTATTTACATATCAATAACTCTGTACGCTTGGTTTGTTTGCAGCCTCTTCATATTTTTGCTAGAAGAAAACTGAATCTGTTTCGTGTTTATCGACGTTCAATGCTTCCAAAACAAAACAACTTGAGAAAATAATGCGTCAATCTGAAGCGAATAAACTTAGAAGATAACAACATTTTTAACGTGAATTACATGTTTCCTTTTTTTCTGTTTACCACATTAGAAACAAAAAGCAACAATATTAAACGAAGACAACAAAAAACGCCCTTCCTTCCTTCGTTCTAACGGGCATTTTTTAATGCCACACTCATTTTTCTTCCTTTTTTTTTTTTTTATAATTGAGGCCTTGACATGTTTGTTGTGGGAAAAGGAAACGAAGTGGCGGAGATACAAACCTATCGATGTGGTTTCAAATCGAAAAGAAGCCAGAAAACAAATGCTTCTTTCGGCAAATTTCCTGACGTCATGACGAGTGTTTGCAGTGCTGAACATTCCCGGACAACACAATTTAATATTTATTGGCTTAAAATGTTTTCACACACACACACAGACATACACACACACACACATATTTATATATTTTTGTATGTCGTTCCTATTATATATATATATATGTGTGTGCGTGCGTGCGTGTTAATCATTTAATTCCAAGCAAGACAATAAAGCCACTAAGATACAAGTGATTACTGAATGTGAAAAAATACAAGAAAAAAAGAGAAACATTATTAATGAACGAGAACAATAAAAGAAGAGGAATCAAGATGGCAGTAGTTGAAGATCAAAGTTAGATGGAAAGCAAGAAGCCGGCAGAAAGTTCCACAGGTGAGATGTGCGCGAAAAGAAACTGTTAGCAAAGAATTTACAGTTACATCTAGCCAATTCAACATTAAAAGACCTTGTTGCCAATCTAGTTATACGCTTAAATTCAGATCTAATGCATGGTCATCAGTAAAAAGATGAGCCCGAAACGCGATTTGCAAGTCGGGAACGCTAAATTCAAGCAGGTGCAGAAGTTGAAATATCTGGGAAGTGTTTTAACAGAGGACGGTAAGTGCGACACTGAGAGACGTAGACGTATTGGGATGACCAAGGATGCATTGCAAAAGCTGTATCCTACACGGACCATCATATAGCCAGTCCGATGTTGTTAATACTGTTTATTATAAACATAGCATTTAAATTTAATTAAATATTTGTATCCATAAAAATAACGTGTAAACAGAAAACGTTTAAATAACTGTCGGACTTAGTCCATTTCATTGTGTATATATATATATATATATATATATATATATATATATATTACACATATATACATATATATATATATATATATTTATACACGCTCAGTCTCTGATATTGAGCACTTTATCCCATAAATATAGCACACCTTAAGACTATATTTCTTTATATATATATGTATATATATATAAAGTGCACATTGAAGCGGCAGGCTGATTCATACTGGACGCAATCGATTGCGACTAGCATGGAACAGCCTGTCGCCTTTGAGTGTTCCCTTCTATGTTCACTTTTATATTTATATTTACATACGCTCTGATATTGACCACTTTATCCCATAAATATAGCACACCTTAAAACTATATTTCATATATATATATATATATATATATATATATATATATATATATATATATATATATAAAGAACAGTAAGATATATAATCCGGTGTCCTTATAGGTATTTTTATTTTTACAAAATAGTGCTCGATGTAAATTTACAGAGCATTAATATTATAAATTAATTGATTTAAAATATGTTTTTTTCCGCTACACAGTTCTAACCATGTTTCAAAAATGGAAGCTAAAAGCCACGAATTTAATTTTGCAATTAAATTAAAGATATTAGTTCCATTTCATCCTCAAGCGAATTTTGGAGTAACTTTTAAAATTACTGAGTTTTATAGACACAGCTAAAATCACGTTTCCATGGTTACAAATAAATCTACTTCAACTGGACAAGGGGTGTCTGGGTTTTCCTTATGTCTGCATCATTGTATCGGTTATTAGCTACATTTTGGTAAGGGGTAGGGATGTATTTTTCAATGAAAACTGACATCCGTTGAATGCATGTCGTCTGGATTTTTTTAAATTTATTGTTAACGGCAAAAAAATTCTTACGGCATTTTTTCTATTTGTAAATTTAAAGATTTTCGCGGGTCTTCAGATTAGAATACTTTTTATTTAACTACGATTTGAAATATTCTCATTTTTAATTTTTATTATGCTATATTTTTTTGAGAACAGTTAAATGTATTAGAATCCCTTATAGTATGTAGGATTATTTTTACATCAAGTATAAGTATGTATATTAGGTTACATTTTTTATTTTATTTTATTTTTATTTTTTTATTTTTTTTATTTTTTATATTATTTAAGTAAAATTTATGACAATGACGTCAAAATAGTTACTTAATTTCACTGATTTAGTAAACTTTTATTTTTTTATATATATAAACCTAGTAATATATTGTTTCTCATGTAAGTACAAAGGACATGGGTCATTCAAAAGCTTACATCTTCTGGCATTTCATATTAATTTTATTTTACTATAGGTGTTTTATTGGATTTTTTA
>CAHIKZ030000441.1:1170000-1175000 GCA_903632075.3 Acanthosepion pharaonis
CGGCATATCAACCTCAATGGGTTAATTAATGCTGACAAGATTTTTATCGCTGGTAATATTTTTTGTTTGGTTTGGTTTGGTTTGGTTTGGTTTGGTCTGTTTTACGGCATATCAACCTCAATGGGTTAATTAATGCTGACAAGATTTTTAATGCTGGTAATATTCTATTTCCAAAAATCTATTGCTGGTAATATTCTTCTTTTTTTTTTTCAAAAATGTCTTGCCGGTAAAAAAAAATTCAAAAAAAGTATTACTGGTATTAAAACTTATTTTTATAGTTTCATAGAGTTTTGACTCCTTTTGCGGGTGGGATTAACTATTTGCCCATAGCTGGGGCCCTGGCAGGTGCTACAACCTCGGGTCAGCGTCGACATGCGAACACCAGCAATTAAGAGGTTGTTCCACGGTCCTCAAAACCTTCTGATCAAAGGCCTTGTTGTCGGATGTAGTTTATCATCTTACCCAGGACGCAGATGTAGTTTGTCATCATACCCAGGAAGGAATATATTTTTGTTTTTCCTCTAAGAACAGCAAAAGAAGGCATATCTTCCAATTTTCACCAACTTCACAAAAGCCTGTTACTTTTATCTGAATTTCTAGAATGTGGGGTTATCATTATTTACATTATTTACAGTCAGACTAACATCTACATCTTTGTTGCTAGGACCAAAACTTTGTATCCTTTGACCTTTTTCTGATTAAGAATTATGATTAAGAAAGAAAGATCATGATGCGCCAGGAGCTCAAGTAATTAATGACACAGTAAAAAAAACTGCAGTGGTGAAGGGTAGGCAGCACAAAAGGAAAAGAAAAGCGACGACAGAGGAAGCCAAGTTTGACGGCAATACTTGCGCAATTAACCCAACCTGCAATATCCCTAAACATAGACAGTGGAATGAGAGAGAGATATCTCCCACGCAAATTGTATTTAAGTTCGAATTTCCCTGAAGGTTAGCTACAGCGACAAAATTCTAAAACACAAAAGTAACTATTTCTTGTAAAAAAGTAACTATTCCTTGTAAAAAAAAGTAACTATTCCTTGTAAAAAAAAGTAACTATTCCTTCTAAAAAAGTAACTATTCCTTCTAAAAAAGTAACTATTACTTCTAAAAAAATGTAACTATTCCTTCTAAAAAGTAACTATTCCTTCTAAAAAAGTAACTATTCCTTGTAAAAAAAAGTAACTATTCCTTCTAAAAAAGTAACTATTCCTTCTAAAAATGTAACTATTCCTTCTAAAAAAAGTTACTACTCCTTCTAAAAAAAGTAACTATTCCTTCTAAAAATATAACTATTCCTTCTAAAAGAAAATAACTATTCCTTCTAAAAGAAAATATTTATTCCTTCTAAAAAAATAACTATTCCTTCTAAAAATATAACTATTCCTTGTAAAAAAGTAAGAAAAATAGTTTTACTTTTGTTTTTCCACCTATATTACTGAAATCTATTCCTTTTGCAGTGATCCGGCTGTCGACAAAGCTTATGAATTGATAAATCAAAAAGCTTCTGAAAGGCTTCAAGGTAGCGTTACAGCTATCGGCGCAGAAAGTGGAATCGATGAGCCGTTCAAATTCCGGACTCGTCTACTGTGATCACTTTGAGAAGGACACGAATCCATCTTTCCCCCCTAATCTAGTAGGGTAGACTCAGCTCTATAGACTTGATTGTTGCCAGTCTAAGAGAAGAACTATTTTGAATTGAAAACCGTTGAAGTCATGACAATTCGCAGTTAAAAATAAGAAAGAAGCTATGGAGAGCCACGACCGCCTACATCCTGAAGGGACATGACACTAAACTAATGTTCAGTATTAATAAAATAACTTTATCATATTCTCTTACTAATTTCCAAATGTCCGACGTAGAATTTCCGCAGATCATGCTACTTGTCATGAGACCCGGGTTCGAATCTAGCTATTGATCTTCGCGATGACTTCTTGATGTTATCGACTGAGGGAGGCCTGAAATCATACTAAGCATTGTCAATGAGATTAGGTATACGGAAACGTTCGGAAACCACCGATGGTTACGGCAGCACGAAGTTACAAGTCATCGTGACCGAGGGTTTGAACGCACTGGCCTTTTTCAAGAAACTGATCTCGCCAGATTATGCGCTCTCTCCCAGAAATTGTAACTAAGACCTGTTCAGCATAGTTGTAGCATAAACCACAGTTGGACTCTCTGGATAGAGGTGTCTTATTATGATATTTACTAAGCACAAAGCGACATTAGTACGTTTCCCAAAGAAGGTGGAAGTCATTACACAAACGAATTGCCCTGCAAACCACCCACAACTGCAGGTATCTTTGACCTGTAATAGAGTTTGGCTAGCCACCTTGGCAGACGTGTATGGTAGGAAATTTGTAGTGCCGGCTATTATAAATTTCGGAGTTGAGGGGGTTTTCCTGATAAAACGCTATTGCGTGAAGAAGTCTGACGCTAGAAAACATTCTACTGTTAAATAACTGGCTGCCTGGATATTACATAGGTAAACAAGGCGGCCGACGAATTCGAATTTTTATTGCTAGTTTCAGTCTTTTCAAGACTGGAACTTGAATCATTTAGTGGTGATACTAGACAGTTTTCGCTACGTAATTGTCTTCTAGTTTTCTCTTTTGACTACTTGAGAATTCCACTTTGAAATCTACAACATTCCAAACTTAAGAGACCCGTCCGGTCACGTGGTACGAAGAGGAGACGCTCGATAAATCACACAGCAATGACAAAAATACATTCCTTTCAAATTTATTTGTGCGTATGTGTGTGTGTAGGGGGGGCGTGTGCGTAAAAGAAAGAAAGAAAGAAACGGTACATTTGTGTGTTTATAGGAATGTCTGAGTTCACCTGCAAACACATACACAAGGGTTTTGTGTATTTTTTATTGTTCATCCTTCTCGTTTTTTTTTGAGGGGGGTACTTCTCTTCCATCTTTATCTCTCTTTTTTTTGTTACTTATTTGTTTCTTTCTTTCTTCTCGATTTCGTTTTTCTTTCTTCCTTTGGTACTTTTTTCTTTTTCTCTTATATAACCATTTTCTTTCTTTTCATTCTTCCTTTAATTCTCAATCCTTTCCTTTCTAACATTTTTGACATTCCTTATTTCGTCTTTTTTTATTATTTGTCACTTTTATCTTTTTCTTTCTTTCTTTGTTACTTTCGCTTGCTTTTATTCTTTCTTTCTTTCTTTCAACATTCCATATTTATTTACTCTTTTTCTCTTTCTTGCTTTATTTAATGCTTTATTTATTCCTTTTAAAAATTCTCTTTCATTTTCTTTCACTGTTTTCTCTTTCCTATTCCGATCTTTGAACATTTCTTCCTTTCTTTTTTCGTTTTCTTATTCATTTTTCGTCTCTTTCGTTTTTGACTTTTCTTTTCTCACTTCCCTTTCTTTTCTTTATCTCTCTCTCTCTCTTTCATTCTAATCCTTACATTATTCTCTATCTTTTTCTCTCTCTCTCTTTCTTTCTTTCTTTTTCTTTCTTTTTTCTTTCTTTCTTTTTTGTTTGTTTGTTTGTTTGTTTGTTTGTTTCTTTCTTTCTTTCTTTCTTTCTTTCTTTCGAACTTCTATTATCGAGGGATAAAACGAATCTGTAATATATTGAAAGTGAAAGCGCGATCACGCCATATGTTCATGAGTAGATCTATTTACCAAGCTTAGCATAGTCTGGCACAAGATCAGAAATGTGGGCGCACTCAGTGACGATCAGGCACATTCTAATAGTAATGAACTGTGCGACAATCTTAGCCATTTCTACTCACGGCGAGGTGTCTTATTATGAGCACAAGGCGACATTAGTACGTTTCCCAAAGAAGGTGGAAGTCATTACACAAACGAATTGCCCTGCAAACCACCCACAACTGCAGGTATCTTTGGTATTCATGACATATGCACACATAAGCATAAGCACACACACACTATATATATATATATATATATATATATATATATATATATATATTATTTTTATCATAAGAGATTATAATGAAAACATGTTGAACTCGCTACGCAAAAGCTTTCATGTTTCAATACTTTGATTGTACTTCTTCAGGCGATGGTAAGTAACTAGTGATTAAATGATTATTAAGAAAATTTAAAAACAAGCTGTTCCCTCATTTTCGAAAGTTAAAGGTGTGGAGAAACATAAGATCAGAATTAAAAATAGATTTGTGTGTATGTTTTGGTTATCCAATTAAATGTCAGATCTGCGCTAAATAGAAAAGCAAACTCAGAGGATGGAGGTGGGTTTCATGCCATGATAAACCGGAACATAGACAGGCCATCATTGACAAGTGCGGAAAATACACGATACATTTGTCGCTTACATATTTTGAAACAGGAAAGATTTTGTGTAAAGATTTCAACATGTTTTTATTAAAATCTCGTATAATAAAAATAATAATAATATATTGCTCTACTTTGTATTGAGCACTTTTTAAAATTAAACGCTACGAAAAATGGAATTTTAATCCATCTGTTCTTTCTCTAAATTCGGATACATCCTAAAACACACACACACACACACACACACACACACACGCACATATATATATATATATATATATATATATATATATATATATATATATATATAAAATAGATTTTTGTTAATCCGACAGTTCCTCGAATATTCAGGCCGGTAAACGAAAATAAATAAACATACTGTTTAATATTTAAACAGCGCGTCTACTCAAACACGAGTAACCACTAAAAATAACGTTTAAAGTGAGAAAATTATGTCGGATTAATAAAAATCTCTTACTTTCTTTAGAAAAACTGCTTGGCTTACGTTTGGATACGAAACCGTGCAGATATGAAAAATTACGTGAGATCTATGGCGACAGAAATTCGATTAAAGGCACAATTTCGGCTTTTTCTGCTCGACTGTTTCTCTGTAGCACAGCTGGTTAGACTATTCCGAGTCATAAGTTCTATTTACCCGGGGGGGAGGGGGTCGCAGGTTCGAATCTTGCCGAAGAGTGTAAAGCTTTCTATACTAAGTT
>CAHIKZ030000441.1:1180000-1190000 GCA_903632075.3 Acanthosepion pharaonis
ATATATATATATATAGAGAGAGAGAGAGAGAGAGAGAGAGAGAGTATTTTCATATAGATTGTATCTGTAAATGAACAAAATGAATAAAAAGAGACAAAAAGAAAAACTATTCTTAGCTGACGGGTTTCGTTCTCTGACTGACTTTATCAAGGCAAATGTAGAATTTATTTTTTTGCACGTGTTTGTATACAAAACCGAGGATATCATTGGTTTATCAAGGCTTATAAATTTGAGAACGTTCATGAATGTTAATCAGGTGATTGAAAGGTCAGTCAAAATATGTAAAGAAGTGTCATAATTCATGGTCTACTAAAATGTAAGCAAGTAATATTCAAGAATTTTTCTTTTAAATGAATATTCTCTAAATTCCATTGAAAAAAGTTTCAACAAAGTAACTATAAACAAAATTTTTGTTTTGTTTTTGTGTGTGTGTGTGTTTTTTTTCTTTTTTCTGCCAGCCACCATGATGAAGAAAGCATTACCCCGAACCATCGCAAGTGAGACACGCTGCAAGAGCCACTCCGTTTCGCGAGGCTCGTCCCGTAATCGAGACGTCATCGCACCAATCCTCCGAAGGAACGCTATCGAAAAAGGGGCCAATAAACCCCAGAAGTCTCCACTAACACAGGAGTAAAAAAAAAAAAAATCTATCAGTAAGAGAAGAATATTTAACTATTTTTTTTTTTTATCTCTGCGTCCCGAGCGATGGACCCCGGCTCAACCGCGGCCCTGATCAAATTACCGGTCGGAAATGTATCCGCACAGGTCGCATCCCGACTTCCCTATTTTAAAAGGAAAAATGGTAATGCCATCCGGCCGCTTTCCATCACCAGGGTCGAGGCCTACGGGTTCGATTTGGGAGGGGGAACCAGCTGCATCCAAACCTCTTCTAATGATGTCGTTTATTGCTGCATTATTATTATGGCGTGAGATGGACGTATGTGCTATACATATATACGTATATATTTGGAGAGAATTTTTTGTGTGATAGATAATTGAGATAGATAACTATGAGATTATGAACTGTGATTTTTTAGAAAGGATTTTTTGTTGGTTTAAGGTTAGGCTTAAGAAGTTCGCGGGTAAATAAGCACAAGAATCCTCGAAAAATTATTAGAGTGATTTTTTTTTCTGGGGGGCTTGCCATTTTAAGAAAAACCGGGTATTTTATAACACTACTTCTAAATTTCAAATTTCTAACCTTTTTGAAAGATGGCGACGTGCGCAAGAGGCGATGATACATTTTCCAAGTTTCATGTATCTGTTACATGTGAAAAGCATTCAAAATCACAACGACTTGCCGCAAAAAAAGAAGAAAAACTTATTTGTTCGGTTTCTGACTTCTGATTTTAATCACGAAAGTCTGCTTCAATAACGAATATGTTTAAGAGTTACAAAATAGTCCTTGTCTGTTAATCTAAAACAAACTAACAGATATAAATATGTGTATATGCTTGAATGTGTATGCGTTTGTGAGAGCATGGGAACATTTGGCTATTCTAGAGACCTTTACTTTATCACGTTGCTGTTCTATCTATATGCGTGTGCGTAGGTGTTTGTGTCCGTGAATGTATGTGCGTATGTGTTTTGAAAGAAAGAAGATAATATTCAACTCTAAACGTATTCATTGCTTCATCGACAACTTTCATCATCAGCTTAAATCTGGAGTCACGGTTTCTTCGGAGGAAACTTTGGTAACATTCAAGTTAATGGAGTGTGAAGATGTCAGATTCTGCAGAGAGGAAACAACAAACATTTATGGCTGATGTTAACTTCCAAGTGGTTAGTATGAATTGCAACGATTATATCGATTCAGTTGTTAATACTGTTGACTAGGAAGTTGCTTCACTGTGTCGTGCTAGACTTTTTTTCTCACTAGAATCGTTCTCGTAAATTTATAAGTTTACTAGCGCCTGCTATGTACCTAGAAATTCTTGATAGAATTCAAAGAATAAACTGCAACGTTATCTTCCCTGACCTGGCATCTCGGCTTTAGTCGCTTTCCAACGATGTAACGTAAGTTCGCTGCGCCTTTCCTATAAATATTTTTATGGTAATTATTCTGATGAGCTTTTTTCCACTTTGGTATTTGAACTTAATGAATTTAAGCGTAGTACTAGATTGGTAGGTAAGTCTCACCCTTTTACTCTGGAAATAACTAGTTGAAACCTTCAGTTCTATTCTGATAGTTACTTATCTCGCTCTTTAGGCCCGTGGAACTTTCTTCTGGCTTCTTACTTTCTATGATATTCAAAAATTTAAATGCAACTTCAATTGTCATCTTCTCTCATCTTGAACCCTTTCTTTTATTGTCTTCTCTAGTCAATAACGTTTTCTCAGATTCTTTCACTCTCAGTAGCACCTTACATCTTAGTGGCTTTATCGCTTTGCTTGCGGTGAAATGATTAAAATTAAAAATAAAAATAAATTCATACACTGTTAATTATTCTAAAAAAATTAAATGAATATTGTTATATCATACTTATTATAAAACCCAGGTTGTGTGTGTGTGTGTGTGTGTGTGTGTGTCTGTTCGTTTATATATTGGATCGTATTTCCTACATTTTTCAACCAATTTCAACAAAACTTCACAGGACTGCGTAAAATTACCTTGTGGTGGTTCTGACAGTGCCAAAAATTGGAAAAACACAATTGTTTTTGCACGAAATCAATTTGAAAACACTATTAAGAGGCATCGTTATCGCGAGAATGAAAGGGTGACAACTCATATCGACTTATACTTATTATAAAACCCAGGTTGTTTGTGTGTGTGTTCATTTATATATGGGATCGGATTTCCTACATTTTTCAATCGATTTCAACAAAACTTCACTTTTTTTTTTGGCAGGTAGTGTTTCTTATTGTCTTGCACACTTTTTCTTTATTTTTACATTCAGAATGACTTAAAAATTCCATTTGCAAGACAATTGTTTATAATAAAATTCTATTCAATCGGTAGACTCATAACGATTGAAAACAATGTTTTTGTTTGTGTTTGACCAATTTGTAAAAAAAAAAAAAAAAAACTAATTAAGACATGCGTGTCCATCAACCTTTCAGTCTTTATTATGGTCGATACTCGATCTATCTCTTACTGTTACATCCCCGGGCAACGCCGGGCTCTACTGCTAGTCTTATATTAAAATGAAACAGTATTAATATAATATATTAATTATTATTATTATATTATACTAAGTAAAATTAAGAAGTATTAATTATCCTATTAAAATGTTATAATTTATTAATATATTAAATAAATATCATAATATATTAAATAAATATCATAATATATTAAATTAATATCATAATATATCAAGTAAAATGAAAATGTATTAATAATGATAATATAAAAATAAACATTCGCTGACATTTGAGTTTGAACATAGATCGCCAGTGAGCAAACACAGGCCATCCCATTATTGAATTAAGTAGACCATGTGACCATAGAGGAAGCACATTAGTAGGAATTAGCTTGGCGTCTAATGATCGCCATTTCTAGTCTATCCTCTATTACTAACGGATTGATATTTTCTGTTCTATCCTTTATTACTATTCGTACCAATATTCTTTACTATTCACTATACTATATTTCTGTAAGGTGGTTACTGTCGAGCGAATATTATCGAGCAAGTACTATTAGTGCAACATTATTCGAAGGCGTCTGACACCAGAATTGTTCAACGAGGTTACTATAGTTGTATCTGAGATTATAAAGTCTCTCCTACAACCAGCATTACAAGAGACAACGAGTATTCGTTGACATCACAAAAATATTATTGCTTCATTTTATGTAATATTATTGCGGGATGTTAGTATATTTGGGAAAATATTAGTTACCATTATGTTGCGGGAATCAACACTTTGGATAGTAAATATTTACGGGCTCCTGGAACATTTACCCCGTAAACAATATTAGCAGACGCAATGCGAGTCCTGGTAAAAAAAAAAAAAAAAAAAAAACAGTAAATATAAAACGACAATGTATGCATTAACAAAAGGAATTACACGTGTCGACAATTGTAACGCTAGGAAAAAATATTAAAACAAGTTTTAAAAAGAATGTGTCTCTGCGTGCGTGTGTGTCTGTGTGTGTGTGTAACAAGCGTGTGTGATAAACACGTGTGTATATATATGCGTGCGTGAGCGACCAAAAGCCAAAGGAGGACCAAAGAAGCGAACGCGCCTTGTCGGTAGTGTTCCTATCTACATGCGACTATATCCGAACGCCAGAGCTAAAACGAGCTGTAAAAGAGGAAGAGAGATAATATGATCGCCCCCTGGTGGCGTTTTGGCAAAGCCAAGTGAGATAATCCACAATATATTAATATTAACTAAAATGAAGCAGTATTATTATATATTAAATAAATATAAAACTTTACTAACATTTGAACAGGTATCCATTATTTTATTAAATAAATATTACCATCATATACTAAATAGATTAAAAGACTATTAATGTTTCGAATATATTAAATGAATATTATTATGATATATTAAATTAATATAATTTTAATGAAGCAGTATTAATTATTCTATTAAATAAATGTTCTATCCTTAAACTGAATTTTGTAGAATTATTTTTTATCATTAATATCCGTCTCTGTTTTATTATTATTATTATTATTATTATTATTATTATTATTATTATTATTTCCTTTAGTAATGTCAACAAATACGGCTCTTAATGGAAATATTCGTGATAATTTGTAATAGTTACACTAATTCAACAGTTATTGATCAAAGAGTTCTATTCGTGTCGATGGAGGGGCTTTTATCTCCCATGTTGAATTCAAGGAATGAAAAGAACCGAACGCTACTTAGAGATGCCCAACACCTTTTCAATTGTCACGTTTTGGTGAGTTGTAATTTGAAGCTGTTCGGGTTCCCGCGCTAAACTTTTGTCTTTCATGGCGTGTCGGACAGCAAACGTGCTAGAGTTACTTAGTACTTACCTGTCACTCCACACTGATAGGATGTGACACAAGCTCAGTTTAATATGGACTGATTTTTCTAAGCGTAGCTTAGATGTGACACAAGATCGAAGCTGTGGCGTACCCATTGAGGGTACGTGCTAGAGTTACTTATTGATGCTCAAATCATTAGGTTTACGGTTAGTTTGTTGTTTGGTCAAAACGCAGAGGTCAAGAGCAGAGGTTAAAAGTCAGAGATCAAAACCCAGAAGTCATAACGTAGGGTCATTTGGAAGCCATGTTAAACTGCCGTTTCTCACATAGAAATGGGCAAATTACTTTTCGAGTTTTACTTTTAGTTGGAACTTTAACTTTGAGTTTGGTTGGTTTAACTTATAATCAGGAGGTTGTTGGGGGTGCTTTATATAATCCTAGGGGATACGATAATTGGCCACTCCCGTCAGTTAATAATGAATTACTAGATAATAGCAATAGGAAAGAATCCTTGACAATAACCCATATCCGGCGTTAGTTTAAAATATACTTTAAATATAGGGAAATGAATTTTCCCTTATATTTAAAGCATAATTAGAAATTGTAATTTTGAAAAGCGAAAAATTCACTAAAATATGTTGGAATCGCGAAAATACAAACTTTAAGCAAGATACAGTAAGTCCACGGGTTACAACAGTCCGACCGCTGACGATTCGCGGTTACGACACAATCTCCATTAATCTTATATTCGACTCATGCCGTTTGCTTCGTATTGCCTCATACGACGCAAACGGCGCGACGGAAGAATAGGCGGCGCGACGGAAGAATAGGCGGCGCGGCGGAAGAAAAGGTGGTTCGGCAGAAGAATAGGCGGCGTGACGGAAGAATAGGCGGCGCGGCGGAAGAAAAAATGTGGTTCGGCAGAAGAATAGGCGGCGCGGCGGAAGAATAGGCGGCGCGACGGAAGAAAAAGGTGGTTCGGCAGAAGAATAGGCGGCGCGACGGAAGAATAGGCGGCGCGACGGAAGAAAAGGTGGTTCGGCAGAAGAATAGGCGGCGTGACGGAAGAATAGGCGGCGCGGCGGAAGAAAATGTGGTTCGGCAGAAGAATAGGCGGCGCGGCGGAAGAATAGGCGGCGCGACGGAAGAAAAGGTGGTTCGGCAGAAGAATAGGCGGCGTGACGGAAGAATAGGCGGCGCGGCGGAAGAAAATGTGGTTCGGCTGAAGAATAGGCGGCGCGGCGGAAGAATAGGCGGCGCGACGGAAGAAAAGGTGGTTCGGCAGAAGTATAGGCGGCGCGACGGAAGAAAAGGTGGTTCGGCAGAAGAATAGGCGGCGTGACGGAAGAATAGGCGGCGCGGTGGAAGAATAGGCGGCGGAAGAAAAGGTGGTGCGACGGAAGAATAGGCGGCGCGACGGAAGAATAGGCGGCGCGACGGAAGAAAAAGGTGGTTCGGCAGAAGAATAGGCGGCGCGACGGAAGAATAGGCGGCACGGTGGAAGAATAGGCGGCGCGACGGAAGAAAAGGTGGTTCGGCAGAAGAATAGGCGGCGTGACGGAAGAATAGGCGGCGCGGTGGAAGAATAGGCGGCGGAAGAAAAGGTGGTGCGACGGAAGAATAGGCGGCGCGACGGAAGAAAAGGTGGTTCGGCAGAAGAATAGGCGGCGCGACGGAAGAATAGGCGGCGCGGCGGAAGAAAAACGTGGTTCGGCAGAAGAATAGGCGGCGCGGCGGAAGAATAGGCGGCGCGACGGAAGAAAAGGTGGTTCGGCAGAAGAATAGGCGGCGCGACGGAAGAAAATGTGGTTCGGCAGAAGAATAGGCGGCGTGACGGAAGAAAAGGTGGTTCGGCAGAAGAATAGGCGGCGTGACGGAAGAATAGGCGGCGCGGTGGAAGAATAGGCGGCGGAAGAAAAGGTGGTGCGACGGAAGTAGGCGGCGCGACGGAAGAATAGGCGGCGCGACGGAAGAATAGGCGGCGCGACGGAAGAAAAGGTGGTTCGGCAGAAGAATAGGCGGCGCGACGGAAGAATAGGCGGCACGGTGGAAGAATAGGCGGCGCGACGGAAGAAAAAGGTGGTTCGGCAGAAGAAGAAGGCGGCGCGACGGAAGAATAGGCGGCGCGGTGGAAGAATAGGCGTCGGAAGAAAAGGTGGTGCGACGGAAGAATAGGCGGCGCGACGGAAGAATAGGCGGCGCGACGGAAGAATAGGCGGCGCGGCGGAAGAAAATATGGTTCGGCAGAAGAATAGGCGGCGCCACGGAAGAACAGGCGGCGCGGCGGAAGAACAGGCGGCGCGGCGGAAGAATAGGCGGTGCGGCAAAAGAATAGGTGGTGCGGTGGAGGAATAGGCGGTGCGGCGGAAGTTGAAACTAATGCTTTCTTTTTCTGTACATTATAAATTATAATTTTGTACAGAGAAAATGTCACTGAATAGGTTGGAATATTCCAGAGTTTCGTAGACAAATTCTCCAGGATTCAGTCTGTCCACTCATCAGGGCTATCAGCAATTGGCTGTTTCAACTTTTCGATTTTTCTTTTCATATACACTTTTCTTTGGGGCAATTTTTTTTTTTGTCGCTTATATATGCGTGTATGTGTGTGCCTTCGCGTTCGTCTGGCCACTCACACACACACACATATACGTGTGTGATAATGTATATATATATATATATATATATATATATATAGTATAGTATAGTATAGTGTGAGTATGACTGCGCATTTGTATATATGAATCTGTGTTTCAGTGATTGTACTTTGTGTGCATGAATATAGTTATCAAATTATCCATCTATGATGACACATGGTCTATGGTTGTGGTCGAGGCCGGGATGGGTGTATGTTACTGTATACTCCCCCAAATAAGAAACACAACGCAAGATTGCATTTTATGGTATATCATACAAAATATATTCTTTGCTGCAGATATCAGTGTGTCCCCCAAAAGTTTACCATTCTTAGTTCAATTGGTTTTTATAGATTAAATTAGTAACGTAAGTACCGTCTACTTGCTGTCAAGATTGACATCAGAAATAAATTGCTTATACATAATTGTTTACAATTTTAATTACTCATGTGAAAATACTTTTTACAGGCTGTTCTTACACACAAGGTAGAAGAGAGGAGAGGTCCGAAAATAGATTTACTCATCCAAAAATATTTGCAACGACAGCTTACACTTCGAAATATCCATTTTCAATATATAAACAATAAAAATACACTCATTTTATACTATACAGGTATATGTCCTAATAAAGTCTGCTAATAAAATTAGTCGTGAACATTCATGTACATATACATTATTTTTTTTTAAACTGATAGTTTAGTCAAATTCAGGGAAAGCATTCCCGGCTGCAACAGTGCATTTCCACTTGTGTCATTTGGTGCAAAGATTAATGTCACCCTTGGTAGAGGACAATGTAGTTTCAGAAGGCAATGACAAACGTGTCATACTGTCAATCTTGAACCTGAAAGAAAAGAAAGGCAATATGGCACTCACTAGTAAATTAAATTCAAAAAATTTAAATAAGAATTGACCAGGTTTTTAAACGAATCAGTTATAAATTAAATTGAATAATAAATAAATTCAAATATATAACTAAAATTTTAAAAAATCAATAACAATTAAAATATCAAATCAAGTAAAACCTTTAAAAAACAATTCTTTATAAAAAGTTTAACGTCAGTTTTGATTTTTATCAGAATTGCAATTGATAAGGTTTAATTAAAATAAGAGGCAAGATAGATTGCACAGGGAATATTAAGTATATTCCAAATGGTAATGCCATCCGGCCGCTTTCCATCACCACGGTCGAGGACTACGGGTTCGATTTGGGAAGGAAGCCCAGCTGCATCCAAACCTCTTCTGATGATGTCGTTTATTGCTGCATGACTTGGAAAGCGGCCCGCACTACGACGATAGAAGAGAAAATGCAAACCATACTCATCGATGGAAGCTTCCCATCTGCATCTGTGACGCTCACATAATTTGAGCCCAAGACGGATCGCGACTCCGACCCCAGTGCACTCATCATCTAGAAGGGTACCGGTAGATGAAGAAGGCAGTGCGTTGAGCCAGGCGCCACTGCTCAGTTGTGAAGCAGATAGTAGACAGGCGAGGTCATGCTGATCCAGAGAGAGCCTCAAATTAGTAAAATTGGCCTCGCATTTTATTTTATCCCAGCTTTTTTGTTTTGATGTGTCTAGTGGGAGAGAAAGTAATTCTTGGGCCCAGACGCTGAAGCTTGTTCGAAAAAACTACCCGAGAAACACTGAGACGATCCACCTACTATCTCATCAATTAATTCACGACTGAAAGAAAGTGAAGAAAGATATGCTGGAAGGGCCAAATCTACCGCTGATCGAAGGCCCAGGCCCCTGAAACTCAAAAAAGGTAAGCGAACGTACGGTCTTCAATAAAGTTTTTATTCGCAACATAATCATCCCGGATCAGGTTTGATCTGTTTGCAATAGAAATGCCATGTAAATCCCCGCCCACGACACCCGGAAGTAGCTGGCCGCTAAAATCAAATCGGATTAGCTTGAGATCATTATCTTTCAAATAGTACCGAAATTTCAAAGAAGGCATTTAAATTATTTAAAATGTTTTTTCGTTTTTTTTTTTTTTTTTTTTTTTTTTTAGAAAGTCTGCTTCAGTACCCGGTATACAATGTTAGATTATACCGAAAATAAATTAATATGGTTTCTTATTTGAACAATTAAAACTCTAACTTGTTTGGCGTTTTCTTTTTTGCTAGCCCCTTTTTATAATTTTAAAAACTGTATACATTTTATGACTTCCATGACCATGCAACGAACGCAGTTCTCTTGATTAACCAAATGGAAGATTTCTTTCAGACCACAATCGACGTTAGACAGGGATGCCTACTCCCTCCAACACTCGTCAACCGGTTTCTGGAGATAATTATGTAGAAATTCCTCCACGTCCACAACACTTATATCTCTATCGTCTGCAACCTGCATTTTGGCGGGAAGTAACATTGAGCTGCAAGACCTAATCAACAAACTCATTGAAAGAGTTGGCGCATATGGATTGGAACTCAACACAGAGAAATCCAAAGTAATTTTG
>CAHIKZ030000441.1:1195000-1267500 GCA_903632075.3 Acanthosepion pharaonis
TTTATGATAGGTAAATGTATGCAGCAGTCGGTGCATATATATACAGAGTGTGATAAAATACTTGTACAAAATTTGTATTTTTCATACACCCCCTACACACACACACACTCACTCACACACACACACACACACACACACTTTTCATATATATATATATATATGAAAAGTGTGTGTATATAAATATAAATATATATGTGTGTAATATATTATTATTTATAATATTATATACGCGATACTTTATTACAAAGCGCTCAATATCAGAGATAGAGCTAACATATTTGGTATGTATATATATATATATATATATATATATATATATATATATATATATATATATATTTGTTTACAATCCCGCATAAGAAGACACTTTGTATTCGTGACAATAGCAACCAACTTTTCTGCGGGTCGGTAATAGCTAGCAACTTGTCAGTGGTTAGATATTTCGTGTTCAAGGTCTGGACCAAACTCATCTCACCTAATGTAAAACAATAAAGCCACTAAGACGCAAGTGTTTACTGAGTATGAGAGAATATGAGAAAAAACATTAAGGAGAGTGAATGATAAAAACACAGTAATTTAGAAGACAGTAGATGACGATTGACATTGCGTTTACACTTTTGAAGATCAAAGTTGACTGGAAGCAAGAAACTGGAAAAAATCTTCCACAAGCGAGAAGGGCGAGAGAAGAAACTGTTAGCTTAGAACTTACGGTTATATGAATTTGAAAACTATCGAAGTATAAAGACTTGTAAATCGAAATAGAAAAAATGTGGAAATTGAAACAAGAATAGTAACAATCATAGTAGGTGCGCTTGGAACGATAAAAAAGGAACACAACAGCACATTGAAAAAATCCCTGAGAAATAAAAAAAAAATGTTTTGATATGTACAGCCCACACACTAAGAAGAACTTTGCCCATGTAATGCTAGTGATGCTATGTGACTTAGAAAAGCAAATCATGAAATATAGTCATAACAACACACCGCTACCTGCCTTAGGTCTTTCCGCAGCATAAGTAGATAGTCTGACTATAGCAGAAATCGAAAAACAATAATACTAATTGTCTTCTTATTGACATGACAGTCCCTTCAGATTGTAATGTATCTTTGAAGATCTTAAAAAAAACTATCAAAATATAGGGATCTTTAAATGGAAATCTCAAAAATGTAGCACACGAGGACATCAATAATTTCAGTTGTAGCTGGAGTCCTCGGATTGATTGGAAAAGGTTCCGATAGACTCATAGAAGGGATTCCTGGAACCTCATACCTTAAAGAAATACAAAAAAAATGTACTGACAGGTACAGCTCACATTACAAAGAGTTTTAATCATATAAAATGTATGTGATCTTACTTTACTTTGGTTTTGGTTTTGTTTTTTTACAAAAGTGATAATTGGAAAATGTCATGAAGCCATTTCTGCCGTTAGATCTCTGGTTAGGACCCGGAAAGAAATGAGTATGCACCAGAAACCAAAGGAAATATAATAATAATAATAATAATAATAATAATAATAATAATCGATTGAAAATTAAGCTTTATTTTCTTTTATTTTCAATGATAGAAAGAAAATACACAAATACATCAGTTTTAACCATTTTTTTTTATTGACCGCTTGAGCGTATTGGCGTTGTTTAAACTTCTGGCCATGGCAGATTATGCAGTTTCTCGCAAAAACTGTAACTAAAGTCAGATAAGTATAGTTGCAAAATAAAACACAGGTGGGCTTTGTTGGCGTTGAACAAACACACACGTGACTGAGCAGGTGCAACGAGGATTGGTTAGGCTCAGCTATTATGTATGTCTTGTAGACTTAACTGTACAGTATAGGATCGCAGCCTCAGCACGGTGCTTACTGTAGCAAGTAAGTTTTTACTTGCTAATCCAATCTCAAACTCGAGACCAGTTTACCATGTTAATAAACCGTATCCAGGCAGGTGGAGGGAGGGGAGATAGATTAATATCTTTCCAATGGTACTCTATTGTTATATCTATATAAAAAAATTATATGAGCTCCACTTTTCTTTTCTTTTTTTTTTTTTTTTGCAGTAATTTCAGACCTTTATAGTTAGGACACGGTATGCTACATCCACAGAGTCGAATTACTTACATTTCCTCCGTATTCCAATTGTAAGGAGGAAGTTCCACTTAGCATTTTTTATTCATTATCTATCCTCCTTATCCTCATAAGCTTCATTCCATTTTACGTTCATATCACACACCTCATCCAGTTACTCTCTACCAAGAGTGTCTCTTAGACTTTGTATTGGGTGAGCTTTAAAAAGCTCTGTTGCAATCGGGGATAATACAAAGTTCCTGAGATTTGAAGAGAATTATTTTCACATTGTCTCCTGCGATAAACACCAAACACCTCTGAGGTTAAGATGCAAATAACAACAAATGATAAGTTAAATATTTTTTTTACTGTTTAAATATTCAAATGATCAGCCGACGACAGTTTTTACACAAATAAATTTAGCAAATATTTACACAGTAAGAAAGTACTGAAAAACAAATTTTATTTTTAAGATCCCAGGAGTCTACGTTATTGTAATTTATCGTTTGTTTTATGTTTTTTTTATTTCATTTATTTATTTATTTGGTACTTATAATGGGGAAAAAAAAACGATTAAATTATTTTAAACTAATTTCTTATAGATTTTAGTTTGTCATTCGTAGTAAAATTAACTTATGTTCAACGATTATTTCTGTAGAAAATAGCCAAAATTAAAAAAAAAAAAAAGTTGGTATCGCTTACAAGACTATGCAGTCTACATCTTGAAGACTACGCATGCGCATATTACATCTGAACAAAAACTATTACTTTTTTCCTCCATTTTTTTCATCTTTATTTTTTGTCGTGTATTTCTTGACAGCCTTCAAGGAACTTGAACTTTGTAATAACGGATGTCAGTAAAGAAAGCAGAATGAATATATTATATCAGTCATAATAGAGGAAGACGCAAACAAGATTCTAAGAGTTATAGGTCAGCCAAGAATGAAATAAACGTCATGGGTTACACATCGTTATTTCAAATAATAAAATGATCATCCGACATCTACAATTTTTTGTATTTTTCTGTGTGCATGCATGTATATATGGAGCCTATGCACACCATTTGACACTAGATGAAACGAGAAACGAGTGACGTCAAATTACCGGCCAAATTTCTGCGTACAAAGTTCATTGAATATGAAGTTACCGATCAGAGCACCTCGAGATGGTGTAATGGTTAGCAGGCTTGTCTGCTAAAACAATTACGACTGATTAGTGAGTTAGATTCTCACTGGGTGCTCCCCCCCTAATTTCGGCCTTGTGCTACATCCAAGCTATGCTTAGAATATCATTATGATCTTATTGCTCAAATATAGTTAAGGAACACTGAATTTTTGCTTATCACGATGAACGGGTCTTCTCTCTGGGAGGCCCCGTCCTTTAAGCGTCTATTTGGACTTAAGCTCAACCCAGACTCAGATCGATCGCTAAAGATGTGGGGAAAATGGTCGGTTCTCCGTAACATGCTAGTAATTAACTGACTCTTTCTGCTCTCCTCTTTATTTTCAAGATCCAGATGAGGCTGAAAATGGAGTACTGCTGCCATATATGGACAAGAACTGCCCTGTCTTCACTTTCCAGTCTTGATGGAGTTAAAAGGCGTCTCTGCATCCTTATAGATGATTAATTTACCACCTACAACCTCTTTCTCACAGCTGAAACGTTGCAAACCTCTCACTGCTCTATCGCTATTTCTATGGAAAGAGTTCAGATGAAATATATTCCTTAGTTCCACAAGTTCTAACCTTCACGGCTAAGACCCGCCATGCCATGCACATTATGGCGAACCACCTTCATTCCCTTTGTATTCCATCGGTAAGATATAAGTTTCACTCAAACATTCTTCCCACGAACCGCCACTTTGTGGAACCAACTCCCAAGAGAATGCTTCCTCGATTACTACAATCTTAACCTATTGAAGTCTAACCGTTATCTTCCCCACATATCTCCATAAACCGTACCGCTTACTCTGTAACAATCTGCCTCGAGTGGCTCTTATGCTTTGTAAATAGTGAACATTATTATTAAAAAAATTGGAAACGAGTCACTTGTAGATGCACCTTGTTCGAATTATCGAACGAAATACATTTGTGTCAAATCTATTTTCTTTAATTATTTTACCCCCAAGAATGGCGAGAAAGCCACTATGACGCAAAGAGTTACTGAGAATGAAAAAAAAACCTGAGAAAATTTTATTGAAGAGATAGAACAATAGAACATACGGGATTCAAGGAGGCAGAAGATGATGATTGCCGTTGCATTTAAATTTTTGAAAATTGTATTTGACAGGAAATAAAGGAAGAGAATTCCACATGTGAGAAGTGCGAGAGAAGAAACTATTGGAATAAAACTTACACTAACAATTACAAATTCAACAGTAAAAAGATGAGACCTAACTGCCAATCTAGTACTACGCTTAAATTCATGAAGTCGTGGTACCAAAAAGGAAAAGTTAACAGAACACTTATAATTAAAGTAAGTAAATGTATCTCTGGATACATACCAAATGCAACAGACAATATGTAGCAACAATATTCAATATACAAAAGAATGATAGACTTATAAGTGTACAAGATAGATTCTGTCGTTTAAAATAGCGTCGCACGACGCAGATATAGCAATCGATTCAATATAATAGTTCCAATTGTTAGTGGGGAAATGTTCAACTGGAACGTGTCGTTAAGGCTCAAACATCTCAATAGATCTGTCAGTGTACCATATTGGGTAAAAATAAACATCAGGAAAATAGGTGGGTACGTTATGAACATATGGCGGATGTTGACAAATATATGTGAAGGTGGTGTAATGGTTAGTGACGACGAAAATGAAATTGGTGAGCTGAGTTCAAATTTAGGCTGAGAGTGTTACGTTCACTTCACACTAATATACTTGCCAAAAACTGAATAGATCTTCTCCCCACTAAGATTAAAATAGCAGGGTATACTGGATTCTTTAAACTTAGTAAGGCAATCAGGCTAGGAGAAAACAACTCTGTTTTCAACCAATAGAGAACGCAACGGGAAAATAATCAACTACATTTCCCAATAATGCTTATGACAATTCTCTATAACAAATTGAGTAAACTAGTGCAACAATCTCCTCGGAGTATTTTGACAAGTAAACCGGATTGCCATAACTGATCTACCCTTTCTACTTTATCTAACGTCAACTGTAATAATTATTGCTTATTGAAAGTTGCTCAAGCAAAATAATAGGAGAGGTTATCCTATTTAAACGATCTTGTGATACAAGGCTTACTAATTAACCTATAGCTGGGGAAGAAGACGTGGATTTATACCTTTCACAAGTGTATTTGCTTATTGAAAGTTAGTCTAGTACAATAAGGTTATCTTATTTAAATTATCAGTTTTTATTCTTAGATTATCTTTGAATTTATTCTTCGCCACCGTAATTATCCGCACTGAAGATCTGTCTATCAATTCCATTTAGTCAAATGTTTTATTCAAGTCGTTGTCTTCCACCAAAACCGTCTGTTCGATAAACGGTAGTCAAGCCCATTTTCTTTAATATAAACCTGGATTAGGACCGGCGCTTACTACCCCCCGAACCTCCCAACTAGCTTGAGAGTTGGTCCTGAGCAATGTTTTTTAACCCTCGCTATCTTCTCAACATTTGCTTTTTTTCTACCTACATTTATATACTTTACAAATTAATATCTGTCTATATCTCTGCGATGAGGTATTATGATTATTTACATTATTTACATTATTCGGACTGTTACCCTCATCTTTAAGGACACGTAGACATTGGTTAGATCCAGTGTCCAGATCCAAAGAGTTGTGAGTTCAATACCATGCTACAGCAGTGTTGAACCAAAACAACTTGTAGAGTTGAGTTAAAGGGAAATAACTGAGACATCCCGAAGAGGCATGTCGCGTGGAACTAGAAAAATCTGCCCCGGTGAACGAAATAAAAGGTTTGATTCGAAATTCCAATTATCTGAAGAAGGTCGTAGCGTACAATAGCCGAAACTTTGTGAATATGACCATGAAAGTGAGGATAACAGTCCAAATAATTGTAAATAGTTACAAATTAAACTAAGTAAAACTGACTATTAAAGGATGAAAAAATTTTCTCGGATTTGGACGTCATTCTGGAGTCTTTATTTTTTTTTTCGCTCAAATCCATGAATTTATTTTGTCTATGCTAAGTCTCGAAAAAACGTTATAAAAATTCACTATTTTTTTATCCATAAAATTCTTCAACTTTTTAACAAGAAAAATCACAAGTTGATATTAAAAATTTTTGCAAAAAATTCTTGATTTAAGATGGAATGATCTGTTGTAACATGTCTCTAATTTGTATTTAGATTCATTGTTATTTAATCTAATTGAATTGTTCACCTACATTGCATGTGATCCATTATTGTACATAATTAGGTTGCAATAAAATTTGTATTTTATACGAATACTACCTTATGAAAATTGAGTAGAGTGGGGACTCTGTATCATAGATTCGGAGAGAGAAGCCATGATACCCTTAAATCGACATTGACGTGGATCAATAAGTAATAATTCAGTCAGTCAGTTATGTGCCATGCGTGATACGATCATGTCTCTTTCAATACATGACTGACGAGGCAGATTTTTTCCCGCAGTAGGTTACCATTTCTTTCTGCAATAGACTAGTTGCCATCAATGTCTATAGAACTCGGTCTGTCCTGCTATTTATCCATAGCTGGGGGAGAAGAAGAAGAAGATTCATACTTTTCCGAACGGTGTTAGCACGTAAGTGAATGCAATGGATACGACTGGAATTCGAACTTGGATCTCCGATTCCTCAATCCGAGCCGCTATCCATTATTCCGCCGTGCTTCCTCTAGTAATAATTAGTAGCTGAATTTCGATCTAAAATTTTCAATGTATAATGTTCAATTTGAGCGAATAAAACTTACCAATGAATTAAGCGCATTGTCAAAGGAGGCGATAATGATAAATAAATATTTATGTAAAATACGCTACGAGCTTTTTCATGTACATACGATGTGCATGTGTCAATGTAGGTGTAAATACTGCTGTTGCTGTTTAAAAATCTGACGTTATTCACGACGTGATCTTTCTATATTTATTTGTCTCAATCGGTTATTTACAAAATACAGATTTTCGTCGAAATCTGTTTTTCACCTGTTTAAGTTTAATGTTTTCATTTCAAAAGTGACAAAATCCATTTACCATCGATTCCAAAATTTAAAGCTTATCAGGTTGACATTTTAAATTCCATGACTAGTAAACGAATAAAAAGAACTGACACTTGACAATAACTAAAGTAATGATTTTAACGACTGAATCAACCCGATGTCGGTTGGCGACCGATTGGTCATATACAAGATAGGTCATATACGAAATTGGTCATATACGAGACAGGTCATATACGAGATCGATCATATACGAAACTGTTTATATACGAGATTCGTCATATACGAGATCGATCATATACGAAGTTGGTCATATACGAGATTGATCATATACGAGAAAAATGTTCGGCTAATCATTTCGCATTTTCTAAAAAAAAACAGTTACAGCTTTAATGGAAATATTTATTTTTTTTAATACAATTTATAAATAAGGAATTAATTGTTTAAAAACAGGACGTCTACCAAAACACGTGTAAATGTTAGGTTTACAGTAATAAGAAACAATTTATAAATGTATTCTCTTTATCCCGAAAGTGTGTAAAACTCTGCGTCAAATGGGAGAAATTAAGATAAGATGATCGGGCCACATTCATCAAGAAATCTGCCTTGAAAATAAACGTTAAAACCTTGTTTTGTACATCGATGCGAACACTAATCACTAGCATTGGTGTGAAATACCCAACTACATCAACCACTAAGCAGACCAAGTTTTATTTATATTTGAAAAGATCTTTTTTTTTTTAAATAAGAATGACTTGTAAGAATCTACCCAGTCTGGTTCATGATTTTTATTTATATGTTACCGTTTGGGATTATTCTACTTTATACGGCAAAGATGTTGCAGTTTTTTTAGTATATGGTACTAGTAAGCTAGCCCAAATGACTTGACTCACTTTATAGTCCACCAATAGAAGGTTAACCAATCAGAAGACGTAAAGTATTCAACCCGTCGTGTATAAAGGCGGCCATTTTGTTTACTCTCTCCGAATGTCCAGTTCCAGCTTGTCAGGCGAAAAGGAACAGAAGGAAGAACTACTGAACTACGCTCTGCTTACTTTACCGGGATATCCACTGCTAACCTAACAACCGGAACAACTCTCTCTCTCTCTCATTTCAACGACAGGATACCATAGAGACAAAACGTCTTTTTTTCATCTGCAGCAAACTTTGTAATCTTTAGTGAACCGCGTGTCGCATACAACATATTATTAACAATGCACCATCGGGTGTTCAATAAAGCCTCATGCGTCTATAATAAAGCCTAGCCGATACAAGTAAACACTCCTCTTCAATGAATGAATCAACGCCGTTGCAAACTGTGACAGTCTATTATTTTCCATTCCCAGGCATTCCTCTTCACCGGTCTTACTTACCTCCCTTGTCTATTATTATCTCCATTTGTAAAGAGCGATGAGTGAAACTGTGCTATTATGGACAACCACGTAAAGATAAGTGTTTCAATCGATTCTAATCCATAGGAATGGCTGCTATGAACATCCCCTCCCAAAATTTAAAGACAAATCCTGCAGATGCATGCTGGGGTTTCTTTCTAACCAATAAAAATGGAGAAATTCTACTATATTTTTGTTCTTTCTTGTCTTGAAATCAGGAAGCTGGCATCACTTGTTTGTATATTCGTACTTTGCGAACTTTTCTGCCTAATTACTTTTGCTTTGTCTACTTTTGTCTTGCATATATTTTGTTTGTTTAGTAATATATTGCCCAGTCCAATTTCTTTTTCTTATTGTGCAGAGAGCTTTGTCAATTCTGCTTGTTGAGAATTTTTTTTCAGTTACACTTAATCATGGCCAATTAATACACAGTTTCTGTTTTATAATCAGCGGGTGGTTGTTTTAGAAGTCTAGTCTTCTAAGTGGCATCCACTTTGACCGAAGAGGAACGAGAAAGTAAACAATTGGGTGGGAGAAATAGAAGTTAATCGGATGCTGGTCAATATTAACAGTTATCCTTGAGACCAGAGACTCAGTTATGTTGCGCTCTTGACGGGACAAGGACTTGTTTTTCTGATTCCATCCGTTTGTATTGCCAATCACACGTCAGGACGTGTAGATTCTGAGTAACGGAGAGAGCTGATCTATGAGATCATGAGTAACGGGGAGAGCTGATCTATGAGATCGACATAATAGAAGTTGACCCAAGTGTCACCGACCTTTACACCCAGACGAAGCCCTGAATAATGTCGGAAACAGTGTTTGTGATCTCAGTTCTCGACGTGGTGTTTGTTTTTCATCTTCATTGCCTTGTGCACACGCAGCGAGCCCTTTCCCAGCTTTCGATGCATACTGAAATGACGAGAACGGAAACGCAGCGTGAGGTAATCATAGGCCGGTAGGTATAAAACTTAGACGATGGTCGCGTTCTATGTTTACATAACCAACGAACTTAGGAAGTACAATATTTACATTATTCGGACTATTGTCCTCATCTTTGTCGCCATATTTATTACAACGTTTCAGCCGTTGTACGCTCCAGACTTTTTTAGGTGGTTGGAATGTCGAACTGAACCCTTTATTTCGCTCACTGTTCTACTTCCACGTGCCATGTCTAAAACGAAACGTTGTAATAAATATAACGACAAAGATGAGGACAATAGTCAGAATAATGTAAATAGTGTACATAATACCTCATTTAAGAAATACAGGCAGAAACTTAGGTTAGAAACTATAGGATATTATATAGAAAATATTAAAATGAAATGAAAAACCAATAAAATTGTCATAATGAAATAATGTCTAGCACGTACATTCACCTAAAATTCGCTATGAAAGATATTTACAGTCGTTGGTGTCATTCGAACAGGATTGCTCTCTTACGGAAAACATTACATGATTTTTAATTCGACTATAAATTTTATGTAAAATGAGTGAGAATTTCGTCATTTAATTTTCTAACCAATCAAAACATACATAAAGCATTCTAAAAAATACAGGACACTATCTTTAACCTTAGTGTAAAATCCACACAAGACATCTTAAAGAAACCCAATTTCGTTCTTCATCTTTTCCAACCAATTTAAATAAAATAAAAAAAATTTAAATAAATCCTCGAAAACGAACGCTGCTTATGGTTGACTGAAATTATTTGTGAAGTCGTTAAGTACGCATTGTCAGAATTCATATCCATTGTAAATGGTTTCTTGTATATTTCGTATTGATATTGTTCTTAAATCATTACTTTTTGTCTACAAAATTTCTGAATGTCGACTTCTCTACCAAAATTGGTATATTGAAATAAATTCTGTTCTAAGAGAGAGCGAGGGGGGAGAGAGAGGGAGAGAGAGGGAGAGAGAGAGAATTAATACAAGTAAAAAGTTTGTCACTCAGCTGACTAATGTTACCTTCAGCATCTCAACCCCAGAGTTTCGTAGACGGACCCTCCAGGGATCAGTCCATCCACTCTTCAGTGGGTATCAGCAGATAGATAGATAGATAGATAGATAGATAGATAGATAGATAGATGTTTATGACCCTGGGTTTCACGCTTTTGCGATCATCAAACTTATCAGAATTTGTCTGATGATCACAAAAGCGTGGAACCCAGGGACACAAACTCATATCCTTACAAATTATTATGTTAGTTCTATCACTGATATTGATCGCTTTCCACTAAGTACTACGCATATAAAATATAATATATACATATTTTCCGCTTTCTCTCTCTCTCTCTCTCTCTCTCTCTCTTTTCATGTCTCTTCATCTTTGCTTCTTTTTCTCTTTCTTTTCCGTTTTTTTTTATTATTTATCCACTCTCTCTCTCTCTCCTTCCCTCTATTTCTCTTTCTCGTTCCCTGATTTATTCCCGAAGCCAAATAACACATCCTAGCCTCTTTTTCGTTTTATTCTCAGCCAAGCCTATTTATTTCCTCCAATCGACACAAACTCTTTTTCAAATGTTCTTTCTTTAAATTAACCTTCCCATTTTGTATTTATTTGGGTCATTTTCGAGCCTCGCTTGACGTCGCTTCAGTTGACGTCGCTTCAGTCAAATTTCAAATTCACGCCTTGAATTTCTCTGTTGGCTGATTTTCAGGCATGCATATCTGGATGCCAAAAATTATTTGAAGCTTAGTGAAGAAAGATTCATTCTTCAATCAGCACATCATAATTTCACTAAGATAATGGGTGATAATATGTACATACTGATATCTAAAATCGGGCAATTTCTGGAAGATTCTACTTAAAAAATATAATCTATAGTAATGCAATTGTATCTGGCGGTAGGGTTTAGCCTCTTGTGGGATGGTAAAGAATTTTTTTCTATTGGCACATTTTCATTCTTTTCTGATAAAATACTTTCGATTTCTGAGATCTTTCTTTCTTAAGATGTCGTCACTCATTCTTTATTTATTTATTTCTTAGTATTTCCTTGTACTTACTTTCTTTTTTAGTATTTCCATAATCTTTCTTTCTCTCTCTCTCTCTTTCTTTCTTTCTTTCTTTCAGAGTATTTCTTTACTCTTTCTTCTTTCTTAGTATTTCTTTACTTTCTCTTTTTTCTAAGTATTTCCTTACTCAGTCTTTCAATTTTAATATTTCCTTACCCTTTCTTTCTTTCTTAGTATTTCCTTACTTTTTCTTTCTTTCTTAGTATTTTCTTACTCTTCTTTCTTTCTTTCTTTCTTTCTTTCTTTCTTCGTATTTCCCTACTCTTTCTTTCTTAGTATTTCCTTAATCTTTTTTTCTTAGTATTTCCCTACTCTTTCTTTTATTCTTTCTTTCTTTCTTTCTTTCTTTCTTTCTTTCTTTCTTTCTTTCTTTCTAAGTATTTCCTTCCTCTTCTTTCTTTCTTTCTTTCTTTCTTTCTTAGTATTTCCTTTCTCTTTCTTTCTTTCTTTCTTTTTTATTATTTCTTTACTGCTTCTTTCTTTCTTTCTCCGTATTTCCTTACTCTTTCTTTCTTTATTAAATTCATCTATTTATTAATATCTTCCTACGTATTCTTTCTTCTTTCTTTCTTTCTTAATATTTCCTACTCGTTCTTGCCTTCTTTCTTTCTTTTTTATTATACAGAAATCCCTCGAATAATAGGATTATTGTCTACATCGGTAACTATAAAAAAAATCACATGTGTGTGGCCATATAGTAGAATAAATTAAACTTAGTAAATAACTTATAGCGTCGTTGTTTGATTAAAAGAAGTAGATTCCCACCAGGTACCTTATACATGTGGTCTTGAGACAAAATTAACCTAATTGAATAACTTGTAATGTCTATCAACATATAATAAAATTTTAAAATGTATGTAGTTCAAAAATGCATGAAACTCATCGGCAAACACTTCCCAAAATCAAGCAAACGGCACAAAATATTCAACAGAACTGGCCTCAAACTCAGCATTGAAAACCTGCAACAAATATTAAAAAAGAAAACAGCCACAATTCCCATCTGTAACTGCAGAGTCCAATTGTCCACTAACTGCCGACAAAACAATTAACAGTAAGAGTGAAAGGAACCTAATAAAAATTATATAGAAATAACAAAATGTCACTGAAAACAACACGCTACTCATGTAAACTATCATTTAGCAACGAAAAGTGTACAAATAGCACAACACTTTCAAAATATATATGAAATCTCAAAAACATATCATAACATGCCAAAAATAACATTGAAAATAAGAAAAGGGCCGTTGGCGTGAAACATCATAAAACTGTGTTGCCTTTGGTTAGATGGAAATAGCAATAATCACTATTCTCGAACAATACAAACCACAAAACAAAAGATCAGAGTTTATTTTCAAATACGGAAACAAATTCTTATGACATTGCCTATAACGGCATCATGACGCCAAACACTAAAAAAACTCATAAGCCAAAATCTGAAGCAAATAAACTTTGTTTTAAATACCAAAATTTCGAACTGAAGAACGTATATAAAAATAAGTAATAATCATTAAATAAAACAATGGTAAAATTATCTGAAAATTTCGAGCAGTATGCGTGCGCGCTCGCACACACGCACACACGCACATATATATATATGAATATAAAAGTGAACATTGACGTCAACACTCAGAGACGACAGGCTGTTTCATGCTGGACGCAATCGTCAGAAAGGGCGGCCTGACGATTGCGTCCAGCATGAAACAGCCTGTCGCCTCTGAGTGTTGACTTCAATGTTCATTTTTATATTTATATTTACATACACTCTATCTCTGATATTGAGCACTTTATCCCATAAATATAACAAACCTTAAAACTATATTTCTTCATAGATAGATATGAGTTATTCTGTTCTAACATTTAGCCATTTGAATTTGATCCAACTCGGTAAAACTATTATGGACCCAACCAGTCAAAAGTCCGCCACAAAGTTTTGTACATATCTTGCCATAAGGTAAACAAATCCGTTGTCATTTTTTTTAAATTAAAGTTTTTGAGAAATTAAAGGTGAAAGGTTAAGGAAGACAGGCTTTAGTTAGAGTAACATCTGATAGGGAAAACGAGAAGGAAAAAATGGGAATATATATAACAAAATATTAAATGAAATAAAAAGAAAAATAAGAGAAAGAAACAAAAAATAGATCAAATTTTTGGATAAAAATTTGGAAATCTATTGTTAAAAAAAAGGCTGGTACAGAAAATAAAATAAAATAAAAAAGGAAAAACAGAGAGGAAAAGTGTATACGTATATAGATGCGCGTGTGTACATAAGTGCACATAACAGTGTGTAAATATACACAAGCCACCATACAAATATATGAATCTCAATACACGTAAAAATATAAATACATATACAATATTAAACATTATCTATACTATTCTACCACACTCTTTACATAAGCTTATATGTAAAGAAACTATAGTTGTAGAACCAAAGATGTTACGAAAGAGGGTGACTAAAGTACCGTTTATGTTTCAATAACCACGAGAAAAGCAACAGGGGCAACAACAACAATTATCTGGTCTCTGTACACTTCAACCTACCTGCTCATAGCATCGATGATGTCGGATGCGTGCTTTTAACGTCTGAGTTCGATAGCCGGGAGGATAAACGCAGATCGGACTTGAAGTATATCCAAAAAGTAATTTCCCACATAAATGGACTAAACAGAGATTTGAGTTTAGGCAGAGAGTATAATTTCCACAAGGCAACCCATTATCGGCAACACCACTCCTCGAATGAGTAAGCCCCCTACCCACATTTTAACTCCGAATTTTAACAGCCATCGCCCACCTATTATATTTTAATAGCTATCTCTTACTTACTATATATTTATGTTCTGCCACCTATGATTACCTTCATTACGCACAATTCAATAATGGAAGTATTACCATATACACTGAGGGCTACGTTCTAGTCACCTTCTTTTGTACCATCTTTGGTTCTACAACTATAATTCCTTTACATGGTCTTTTCTCTCTCTCCTCAAAATGAATTTCATGGAGAACACAACAAAAAGACATACAACAAAACCAGTAAACTAAAAATCACCTACCCACTTCAGCCTTTCTTTCACTAATTGTTGTGGTGTCCTCCCTCTAAAGAGTCTATGTTAGACTCTTTCGCCTACTATAATATTAGTAGGAGAGAAGGCCTTGGGAAACAGTCGAATGGATTGACGCTGGGTCAACCGACACACACTCACTTCTGTCGTACTTACTGTTTAATATATATATTTAACACTTGTTTTGTTATTTCTTTAACCATTTACTTGGTCACAACATCTTGGCGACGAAGGATTCGAAGAAACGGACTTCACATTAAATCATTAAAATTTCGTCAGTATCTACAACGGTGGTGAAGATACGAATTCTAATCAAACTCTACGACAAAAGGGTATCCAGTATTAATTACAACACTGACAGTGGAAAGAAGAAACTCCTCAACAAAATAAGATTTCTACAAGTTCAATTCAGTGGTTGGGAGGAGGTTGGTGAACCTTGTTATTTTTCCATTCCAACAATCAGTAAAAGAACTGTACAAGTCAAACAGACTTATCGTTTTCGCTAATAGGGTAAAGTAAAAATTTACCACCTCTCCCGCTTTTAAATTTTTCGGTAAAAGAATCGTACAAGTCAAACAGACTTATTGTTAGTTAAGAGGGTAAAGAGAAAAAAAATCCCCCCCTCTCATTTCTTAAATTTACGTACCACCGCAGTAAAATGGACGAATTTAAAAGTGTAATGCTAGAGTTGATGAAACACCAACAGGAATAACAACTACTGTTGGAACAGAAATATCAAGAAAGACAAGAGAAATTCCAATGAGAACAAGCAGAATACCAGAAGAAATTTGAGGAATTGCACCTAGAAATTCAGATTAGATAACAGAAACTTGAAGAAATGCTCCTTCAAACACAGAATGAACAAAGGCAAAATGAGGACAGCAAAAACGCGTTCTCTCAAAATGCTATATGGGGTGCTATTGAAAACTTCACGTTTGCACCTGAAGAAGAAATTACATTCGCTTCGTACTTTAAACGTTACGAGGAGTTATACAATACGGATTGTGCAAGTTGGGCTGACCATAAAAAGGTTCGCCTACTCCTCAGGAAATTAGGCACAGCAGAATATACTAAGTTTGTTAACTATATTTTACCTAAGAAAACCAGCGACTTGAAATTTAAAAAGGCGGTTGAATCATTAACAGAACTCTTCAGTCCAAAAACTTCACTGTTTCACAAGCGTTGGAAATGCATGAATCTGACCCGCAAAGAAGACAAAGATTATGCTACTTTCGCGAGTGTCGTCAATAAACACTGCGACGATTTCAAATTGGCAGAGTTAAGCGCCAATGATTTTAAATGCTTAATTTTTGTCCAGGGTTTGATTTCAACAAAAGCCGCCGAAATACGTCGTAGGGTACTCAAAAAGCTTGAAAACGAGCCCGATGTACTTTACAGCAAGTTGCCGAAGATTGCCAATGTTTCGTGAGCGTCAGAGAGAATTCGAAAAACATCGAACAGAGTGGCGTGGCTCACATTAAAAAAAATATGTCAAAGAAAAATTAAAAAGGGTCAACCAAAAAATAATAAAGTTACTTTACCGTCAAGACTGTTTCGGGTGTGGTCAATTACATTTGTATAGAGATTGTCCTTTTAAACATAAAAAATGTTTTAATTGAGATAAATTGGGACACAAAAGTTCCCACTGCAGGATTAAGAACAAGACAAAATTTTTTTATAAAAATTACCATGTCTGATGAACCAGAAAGCCATAACATCAAGAAATATATTGAAGTGCAAATATTTAACAAAAAACTAAAAGTCTAACTGGCGAGCCTATTAAGTTTATGGGCGAACTTATAACAAACGTGTCATTCAAAGGTAAAACTTTAAAACTAAAAGCGTATATTATGAAGAAAACGGGTAATTTGTTCGGGACTGATTGATTAGAACAGTTTCAACTTTGGGATATGCCTATTAACTCTTTATATCAAAAAATCGAAAATTTGACTGACGAAGCAGAAAAGTTGAAAAGTGAACTTAAAAAAATTTCCCGACGTTTTCAGTGGAGGACTAGAAAAATGCACAAAAATGTCTACTAAGTTTGAGTTAAAGTCAGACGTAAACCCAGTTTTTAAGAAAAAAACGTAAGGTTCCATTTGCCTTGTCAAATCAAATTGAAGAGGAGTTGAATCGACTTGATGAAATGGGAGTTCTGGCAAAGGTTGAATATAGTGAATGGGCATCTCCGACAGTTTATATTAAAAAAAAAAGAGCAAGAAATTCGTGTATGTGCTGACCTCTCTACGGGGTGAACAGCGCCCTAAAGAATCACCATTATTCACTTCCAAGTCCAGAGGAGATATTCGCTAAGCTCAGTGGAGGAAATATTTTTCTAAAATTGACTTAAGCGACGCATATCTACAAATACCCGTGGACGAGGAATGCTCGAAGCTCCTTTCCATAAACACCCACAAGGGTTTATAGAATTTTTTAAGACTTCCGTTCGGGGTTAAGTCACCCCTTCCATTTTTCAACAGGTCATGGACGCGATGTTAAATGGTTTGGATTTTGCGCTGGCCTATCTCGATGACGTCCTAATGAAAAGCGAGAGCATCGAGGAACACAAATCGCATGTCTGGCAGGTGTTCATGAGAATCCAGGATTACGGATTCAAATTAAAAGACGGGAAGTGTGAGTTTTTTTTCTTATAGACGATTAAGTACTCGGGGCAAATAAATGACAAAGACGGAAGACGTCCCGACCCAGATAAGGTAATGGCAATAAAGAATATGCCAGCACCAGAAAATATGTCGGCTCTTTAAAGTTTTTTACGTCTTGCCAATTATTACAACCTTTTTGTCCCAAGAATGCACAGTCTGAGAGCTCCACATAATGAATTATTGAGAAAACATAAAGAGTAGGAATGGACAAGCAAATGCCAGGAAGCATTTGAGTAAATAAAGGAGGACCTTACATCAGATCTTTTCCTGACTCATTACGATCCAAACCTTCACATTATTGTAGCCGACGATGCTAGCTCCTACGGCATCGGGGCGTGCATTCTACACAAGTTAAAGGATGGATCGGTAAAGCCAATCACCCATGCATCTAGGACGCTATTATCAACTGAAAGTGGTTACTCACAAATAGAAAAGGAAGCCTTAATAATCATTTTTACGGTGACTAAATTTCATAGATTTATTCATGGAAGGTACTTTTTGTTGCAGACAGACCATCGTCCACTCCTTACTATCTTTGGATCAAAAAGGGGGTCTGCCAACACATACGGCTAATAGACTGCAAAGATAGGGAACCATTCTGCTCAATTATAACTACAAAATGGAGTTTCTCCCATCCACTAAAATCTGTCATGCAGACGGGTTGTGTAGATTGATACCTAAATATGCTGAACCCCTGGAAGACACAGTCATTGCTGCCATAAGAACAGAGGTTGGAATAAAAAGTACCTTGGCAATACCGTCAGGGATCTTCCTATAACAATTGACGAGATAATAGACAAAACGTCCGATGATGAGTTCATAAAGGAAGTAAAGGACAAACTAAATAGTAAAGACAAGAATATCTCAGAAGTTTACTCATTCTGTAACGACATATTAATGTACAGAGACAGAGTAGTAATCTCATCTACACTACAGAAAAGAACATTAAAGGAATTCCATGTTAGCCATCCGAGAACTTCAAGAATGAAGAGTTTGATGAGGAGTTACGTCTACTGGACCAACAGAGACACGGATATTACTCTAAGATCGTGCAAAGTGTGTGCTTTGGCTGCTAAAGCACTCCCGATAAAATTCAATCCCTGGCAAAAAAAAAAACGACCGTCTGTGGTCGCGGATCCACATTGATTTTGCTGGCTCACTTGATGGTTTTTACTACCTTTTAGTAACTGACAGTTATTCCAACTGACTAAAAATATTGAAATGTAATAAAGCCGAAGTGATAGTAATTCTTTTGCACGAGATATTTTCCCGTTTCGAAGTTGTTGACAGCATCGTAACAGACAATGCCACACAGTTCACATCCTGCGAATGTTTGTCAGTCATTCCTGAACATATTACCACGGCACCATATGTAATGGACCGGCAGAACGTTTTGTGGACACTTTCAAGAGAGCAGAGGAAGGCGAGAGGTTCTTCCACCAATACGGCTGTACAGCAGTTTTTGCAGGTCTATTGTGTAACCCTTAATAACAGTGCTCCATCTGCCAAGACGCCAGCGGAGGTCATGTTTGCCAGAAAAATAAAATCGGCATTTGACAAATTGCTTCCGAGTGAAGCGGGAAATAAGAATAAAGTGCTTAAAAAGCGCTTTAAGATCGTTGAAAAGGTTTTTTATTCATGTATTTGGGAATAATAAAGCTCACTCGGAGAGAGGAACTATCGACAAACAAATTGGTAACATGATTTACATGGTTCAGGGACCAAAGTTTATACACAAACGTCATGTAAAGCAAATTAGAAAACGGTATGAAAGCGTAGTCAACACGGATTTTATAGAAGATGACACTATGGACGTCGTCTTTGACACGTTCGAGGTTCTAATACAGCAATTAGTGCCAGAGCTCAGAAGGCCCAAAAGAAAAAGAAAATTTGCAGAACCTTTAGAAATTAACCCGAAAAGAAGCAGTTATTGAACATCTTTCATCTCACACCACGTCTACAGAAAAAGCAAAATAATAAGTAAAAAAAAACATCTCCCCAGTTATGAACTTTGAATTACCAGAAAAGCACAATACGCATTGGATTATGGGAAATTATTAACATTATAATTTAACATTAAACTTATCCATTTTTTCATTATTTAGGAATATTGAATAGAGACCTAGAAAGGGACTGTCGTAAATGTTTGTCGTAAAACTAAAAAAATATTGAACGTAATTCCTGTATATATCTTTTTCAAATGGTTGTTTCTGATTTTTTTTACTTTTGTGGTTGAATAAAAGTATTGTGTGGTAAATATAAAAAAAAGACTCCATACGGAACTGGGCTGAAAAGGTGGAGTTGTGGTGTCCTCCCTCTAAAGGGTATATTTTGAACTCTTCCGCCTACTGTAAGATTAGTAGGAGAGGAGGCCTTGGGGAACGGTCTCGGCAGAGAAGAACTCGGACGAAGCTTTGCCGCAGGACAAAGTTTCGTCCGCGGAGGTAGACAGGCCCTGAATCCGGCGGGTTCAAAGGGAATATTTTTGGCCGAGCCTACGAGCATGGAATACCCACAATAAACCGGCCTTGTGCCACATACACCCTCGTGGTGGGGGGCTGTTAAATATTAACAGTCGACCAGACTGTTCATAACTGTCCAACTCTCTGCCGAGGCAGAGAGGAACCCGTACGAGGCTTTGCCGAAGGGCAAAGTTTCGTCTGTGGAGGTAGACAGGTTCTAAACTCGTTTATGCGGGTTCTAAGGGAATATTTTTGGCTGAGCAAACGGGCTAGGAGAACCCACGGTATACTCGGCCTTGTGCCGCATACATCCCTCGTGGGGCCTAGTGCTGTTAAATATAACAGTCGAACAGATTGTTCATCTGTCGAACTCTCTGCCTCGGGCACAGAGGAACCCGGACGAGGCTTTGCCGAAGGGAAAAGTTTCGTCCGGGGAGGTAGACAGGCCCTGAACCCAAGCACGGAGAACCCACGGTAAACAGTAAACTCGACCTTGTGCCACACACATCCCTCGTGGTGGTGGTGGTGCGGGGGGGGGGCTTTTAAATATAACAGTCGAATGGATTGACGCTGGGTGAACCGATACACACTCACTTGTCGTGTAATACTCTACTGTTGTAGTTACTGTTTAATATGTGATATATCTGTAACACTCATTTTGTTATTTCTTTAACCATTTACTTGGTCACAACACTAATTTCCTGGTATCCTTTCGAACTTTTGCAGCGTAGAATCTTTCCTCTTGGAACGTTCCTCAGATATATTTGCCGTCTGTGAAATTAACTTAAATTCTTCCATTGCTACCAATGAATTCTTGGTTCTAAGCTATCTTCCACTTTGCCGAAAAAATCCCAGCATTCACATGCATGGCCTTGTCTGGTCTACATCCGGGATAATCTTCCCATCCCTGACTAATCCTTCATGTAATTCCATATTTCGTTACTAAAATCTGTTAGCTATCTCTTTTTCTTTTATCACTTCCACTCTTCCCATGAATGCAGTATATTACAGATAATTGATGACAATATAGAAAAGGCATTTTCCCTACACACATCTGTTAACATCTTTGTCTTTATTGACGTTAATGCTCCCCACAAAGCGTGGCTTAAACATTCTAAAGGGACTGATATTGCCGGTGTTTAGAAATTAATTTCGCCATTGTTCAATCTCTTACACAAATCGTGGCCTTCCCTACTTATCTCCCTATCAAAACCGAGCAAAAGTCTTCTCGATTTATTTCTTACCTCCTCTCTTCGCTCTTGCCGAGCTTTGCAACAATGTCCTCTTACTAATTCTGACTCTGTGGTAGCTATTTATATTTCGTTCTATTAAACAGGAACCCCCTTATCCACAAGAGTTCTTTCCGTTATCAGCGTGCTGATTGGGACTCACTCTGTGATTTTCTCCGTGACCCTCTCTTACAATGACATCTTTAAATTCCCAATTGAAAATTGCGCTACTGAGGTTTCTTCTTGGATCAAAGCCGGCATAGAGGCTTTCATCCTTTCTCTGAACTACTAGGTGAAATCTCAATTCTCTCCATGGTTTACACCGGTATTCCCGGCCGCTAGAGCACCCAGGAACCACTATTTCCGCCTATACCAGCGTGACAGCTCTCGTCATAACAGGCGCCTATTTGTTGCTGCCTGCAATAAGTTTAAGCAAGTCCTCGAAGGAGCATAGTCCCTGTTTAGCGACAGAATGAGACACCGCATAGCCTCTGAAAACTTTAGCTCTCGTGATTACTGGCGGCTCTGTAACAGGGCATTAAATAAGTCTAAGGTCTCTATTCCTCCCCTCTTCAATCAATATGAGGTGTTATTATCCTCTGCTGATAAAAGCTGAATGCTTTGCCCATAAATTCTGTTCAAACTCTACTCTTGACTCATCCGAAATATCCTTGCCTAATTTCCCTCCTAGAAATTCATTTTAGTTGAGTGATATAAATATGACACTTTCCATGGTTTCTGCTATCATCTCTAACCATTCTTACAAAGCATGTGAATCCGATGGTATACCTCTAATAGTCATTATGAATTGTGCTCCTGAACTGGCATCTGCTCTCTCTAAACTGTATAATAAATGACTGGCTGTCTCCAGTTTTCCTGCCTTGCTGGAAGTCATCGTCTGTTGTTCAAGTTTTTAAGAACTATGGTGAGCCATCCGACCCTTCCAACTATCGGTCTATTAGTCTTCTATCTCTTTTGGGGAAACTCCTAGGGGTCCTGATCTATGTTGAATTGGTTTATCATCTCTCATCGTTGGGCCTTTTCTCAGACAAGCAATATGGCTTTCGTTTCTCGAGGCCAACTGCTGATGTACTGACGATATTTGTGGGAAGAATTTATCATGCTCTAGATAAAAACAGTGAAGCCCGAGCTTTTACATTGGACATCTCGAACACCTTTGACAGTGTCTGGCAGTCAGGTATTCTCCACAAGCTGAAAAGTTACGGTGTCTCCGGAAATTTTTTTTAACTGATCCAGTCTTTCTTATCAAATTGTGAAATGAGAATCATCCCGAACGGCCACTCATCTAGATCCTTTCGCACTAACGCAGATGATCTCCAGGGCTCCATCGTTGGTTCTACTCTTTTTTTCAATTCTCATTAATGACTTCCCGACGACATCAGCTCTCAACTTGGTATCTACGCTGGCGACATTTACTCCTGCCTCGATAGTAAGGCAGTCTAACAAGTTCAAAATGGAAAGCGATGTCGAAAACGACTTCAAATCCGTAGTTAACTGGGGCAAAAGATGGCTTGTTAATTTTAACGCCTCCAAAACTAAATTTCTCTCAATTAATAATCTGAGAGACTCTTCACAGCCTCCCATCAACATGGCTGATGCTAACCCCCCACCACCACCACCACCAGGAAAGTAACACGTTGCATCTTCTCGGACCCATGTTCTCAGCTGATATGAAGTGGAAAGACGATAGTGAATCTACTGCTAGGTCAGCCGATAAGAAAGTCGGTTCACTATGTCAGGCGAGAGAATTTTTCTCTCCAGAATCTATCTTACATATCTGTAAGTCTACCCTTCGTCCATGCTTAGAATATTGCTGCCACATATGATCTGGTGTCCCTGCTATTTACCTTGATAAGTTCCAAAGAAGAATTACCAATATCATTGGTCGTGATCTGCTGGCTCAGCCCCAGTCACATTCCCATCGCCGTAAGGTTGCCTCTTTATGTCTTTTCTATATATATTTTCATAGTAATTGTTCGAATGAGCTCTTCGCAATTCTACCTAGAGTTTTTTCAATTTAAGCCCAGCACTAGAAATCGAGACCTCATCAATTTACAGTTAAGCTGGCTAGATGTAACCGTAAGTTCTATGCTAACAGTTTCTTCTCTCACACTTTTCGATTATGGAACTTACTTCCGGTCCCATGCTTTCAAGCCAACTTTAAAAAAATTTAAATGCAATGACAGTCGCTATCTAATGTCCACCTGATTAATCTCTTCTCTTTCTACTCATCATTATTTCTGTTCCTAATTCTTATACATCCTGTGTGTCTTCTAACCCCTTGTGTTCTAGTGAAATTACTGCCTTGCTTGCGATGATTCCGATTAATATATATATATATATATATATATATATATATATATATATATATATATATTCGGTAATATTTTTTTTTAATATCCGCCTCATTCTGATAAGTCAAATATTAAAAAAATTATCTGTCGAAATAACAAAATGTTTTAAATTTATTCAGATAATTTATTAAAGACTATTTTAAAATAAATCACAAGAGAAAAGGAAGTACATGTCTGAATTACTTGACTTAGAAAAATTATCCTGGGGATTTATATTACTGAAGAGAAGAATGGGGGGAAAGAAAAAGAAGATGCAAGGTGTCAGCACAATGAGCAGGAATAGGTGGGGGAAATGAAAGTGACAGCTAGTTTTGCTAAAACTTTATTTCAGTGGATACTCGTATTTGAATAAACGTTCCCCTTATTTATTAAACAGTATATTCATTTAATCGTATCCATTAGAAAATAACGTTTAATAAAAAATTGTCTAATAAATAAAAAAAATCCATTTCTATCTATCTATCTATCTATCTATCTATCTATCTATCTATCTATCTATCTTTATATGTGTGTGTGCACGCGCGTGTGTGTGTGTGTGTGACATCCAAACTCACGTAAATGCTCAACTGCAAAAAAGATTACATCAGGCTTTAATATACATATTCATTCATTTGTATGCCTACATATATGTGTGCGTCTGTGTCTGTGTGTTGTTGTTGTGTGTGTGTGTGTGTGTGTGTGTGTGTGTGTGTGTGTGTGTGTGTGTGTGTGTGTGTGTGTGTGTGTGTGTGTGGTCCTGTGAAATACAAATCCATATTTGTACGTCGGCCATCACTGTGATAACGGACCACACAGACACGTAGAATTAGAGATGAAAATGAGTTCTGGACAGACCACACAATTAGAGCAACAGAAAGACGAATCGAAAAAAATCTGCCATCTACGTCGAAACAATGATTTCATTTACCTAAAGTAAAATTTGAAAGTTTACCCTACTCCGACTGTGCCGATTTTTACATCACTCACAAACCTAAACATTTGTATTATAAACCATTTTCCTTTCTTTTTCTTTCTTTTTCTTCTTTTTTTCTTTCTTTTCTTTCTTTTCTTTTTCTTTTTTTTTTTTTGAAATTGGAAAATACAGTGAATCTTGTATCTTGAAAAAGTTCGTTCATTAATTTGAATAGATAGCCAATGAAAGAAACTCTAAATAAACCTCTTGTATATAATCAAAATGTAACCGCCAAGTGAGTGGGCAAGTTATTTAATATTTCGGTGTTTTAATCACATCATACTCGGAACAATGTCAAAGTCAATAACCATCTTAATCAAAAAACAGAAAGTTAAGAATATAAATGTATGTATTTTCTATTGCAGGACATATTAAGTGACTGGAAGTATTTGGGGTGGTGGGACAGCTAGTGTGACCAAATATATGAAGGATGACGTTGACTTGATCATACGCAATTGGTTCCCTTTTAAGAGTGAGAAAAAACAAGTTTTATTATATATTCCTATGCGTCATGTTTGTATTTTTCTTCCAGTAGGGTAAAAAAAAAAAAAGTTCCAATTACAGCACAACATTATTTTTCGTCTCTCGTCCATACGTGATACTCTTGGTCGATTATGTCTCTTTCGATTGATGACTCACTAGTAGGTTTCTGTAGTAGACTGGTTGACAACCAAGGTTATAAAACACAGTCAATGGTGTAATGAGTTATTCAACACATTACACCATAATGCACAATTCACAATTCATCCACTGGAGTAGATTTTTCTAGTTCCATATGCCATGCCTCTCCCGGATTACTCAGTTATCTCCCTTTAACTGAACTCTCAAAGTTTTTGTTCCCCACTGCAGTAGCCAGGTACTAAACTCACAACTCTTTGGTTCAAGTCACTGGATCCAACCAACGCTTTTATCTACTGGTCCATGTATGAATTTTTGGGATTTATAAACTTAATATTTCAGTAACCTTCTTTTTTTTTTACCAGAGCTCATATTGCAATTTTGTTGTTATTATTGATTTTCTCTAGCATTCCGTATTGTATTCATTTCCGTATTGTATTCATGTCTATTCTTGGCCAGTTTAAGGGATTTTTGTGGCCTAACATATGCAAATAAATTAAATAATTACAATACATCAGAAATATAGACAGATGACGAAATACATTTTCAAATGTTGAACAGAAAATCTCGCATAGCAGATCATATATAAAATGAAAAGCTCTCAATAATAGATAATGTGTATAATAACATTACAGAAAATTACATTACGTTAGAAAATTAGTATCTGTCTATATTTGACAGATGAAGTATTATGTACATTATTTAAATTATTCAGACTATTGTCCTCATCTTTGTCGCCCTTCTTCAGGTGATTGGAATGTCGAACTGAACCCTTTATTTTGTTCACTGGGGTAGACTGTTCTAGTTCCACATGCCATATTTAATGGGTGTCAGTTATCAGTTACCTCCTGTTAATTTCCCTCTGAAAGTTCTGCACTGCCTTAACCGGGTATTGAACTCACACTCTTTGGATCCTATCACTGGATCTAACTAACGCCTTTATCCACTGTGTCATGTGTTCTTGAGGACATGTCGAACTGAACCCTTTATTTCGTTCACCGGGGTAGATTGTTCTAGTTCCACATACCATGCTTCTTCCGTATGTCTTAGTTATTTCCCTTTAACTCAACTCTCCAAGTTTTGGTTCAAGACATTGGTTAGATGCAGTGACTAGACCTACAGAGTTGTGAGTTCCATACCAGGCCACAACAGTTTCATTTCTGAGATGAATAATTGTCAATATATTTGTTCGTCCTCCGTATGACGATAAACTACACCCGGCAGCAAGGCCTCTGTTAAACAGTCTGTCACTTGTGAGCCAAGCGTGATACACGCATGACACACAACTGACTGACTGTTTAACACCACGAGAAGGAAACTCTATGAAAAGATATCTAAAGTGACAACGCAGGAAAATCGGTTAACGACAGACAACGGTCGCTAAACACCCTCTTTTGAGCGACTATTACGGTTGTAGAAGTTGTTGGCAGAATAACGGACTTACAGTTACATACCTAACAGCAACAACTACAAATATTGTGATAACTTCATACATAAACCATGTAGAATTTTTTATTTTAAATTTCTTCATTAATAGACTGTATTATTTAGTGGAAAAATGTTTCAGTTCTTTGGTAACTCAGCAGACAGACAGAATTTGGTGCCAACTAAATGTTCCAGGCTCTTGGCTTTTGCATCAAACAATTCTTACTTCAGACGAGTCGGGACTGAAAACTTCTTATCAAGCCGGCTTCAAGTTATAAGCTTATCTTGCTTTGGGTGGGGTCACATTGCACGTAGAAAGAACGCTTAGATGCAAATACAAAGAGAGTCAGAAGGTGGAAAAAAGAGTGGGAGATCTACACAGCATGGTAAGTATTTGGAGAACGTATGTTTTTGTCTATTTATGGCTGTACCAAACATCTAGGTACAACCGAGTACTTGCTCCAGGGCGATAGCTAACGGGTTAGTCTTGCTAACTTCTCCTTGGTGTAGCGGGTTCAATCCCCACAAAGCAATCCTTTCATGTAGCCGTGTGACAAATTAAGTTAAGCTTTGCAAATATCTTGACAACTTACAGACGCTGTTTAGAATCTAATCTAGCCGCTGTAGTGATGTCAGTTCTCACCGTGTGCCCCACTATTATGGCTGTAATCCAGATCAGCTTATTTTTTTTAAAGAATGCCTCACCATGAAGCAATGGTTACCAAGCTAGAGTCGCGGGTCAATACTATTGGGCTAAGTGATTTCTTTATTCAGTACTCCATATTTGTGATCTTGTGCCAGGTCACTCTACGATTGTTACTGTTACCATGCAACCTTGAACTACCATCAGCATTAGGATCATTGGTGTCTATAACGGTTCCTCGCCCACGCTTTTCTACTGAGGAGGATTGCCAGACATTCAGCGATATTAAAAATCGAGGCCTATTAAAGAACAGTGCATCTTATTGTAGTGCTAACGGCCATCTATCACAATGGTGTACGCTAAGCTCAACAGCTACGCATATAATCATAGTGGGCGATGTGTTCCTACGCTGAAATTAAATGCCAGGGCGTAAGGTTTTCCATATGGAATCATCGGTCACGTGTCTTTGACCAAGGCGAGTTTTCAAGTTTGAAGACATCGACTGCCGTCTGACCTGAAGAAGGATGGGCAACGGTAGATTCAAGTCCAAAACACGGTAAGCATGAAGGAATACCACTCCGTCTTTCAATCTAGATATGTGTAGGGAACTAGTGAATTGCTCAGCTGGTGGGATTTCCATGCATACTGGGGGCTGCACACTCGTGGACTTGTACGAAACTAAGCTAAAAATAGTAATTAAATAAGCATCTGACTGTAGATTAATAGTTAGCTAATTTGACTCACAAACGATTATTACTAAAGTCAGTTGAATCTTCTGTCAGTGCTTCTCATATGTTTTCTTGTGCCAGACTATGATAATATTTGAAAACTCAAGAAAATAACTTAACATAGAGCAATGGATAGCAAGCTCTTCTCACAATGTTTGACTCGTTACCATACATAGATAAAACACATCAGGAGGTTTTCCGTGATTAAAAAAAAACAAACTTGCTTTTATAATCATATCCGATGTTTATCAAAAGTTTCATATTAGGAATTTGGTCAAATGCAATCATCGTAATAGTATAGGCAATTGTGAAAATTCTTAACCTCAAAATTCAATTTGAAAAGCAAGTTAAAACTATTATATCTAATATAACTATAAAACGCCAAGTTCCTTTATGACGGCAACGACCATAGCCCTCGACAGATTACTTTACTATCAGTGAATTGTTGCCTTCTCCACGATTCGTAGTACTCCTTCTCCGAGACTGTCTACTACTCAAGACTAGAGAAACCAGCTTAGCCCGATACGTAACCCATAGATAGATAGAGAAGAGATGGGTCCATTCCTTCCCCAAGGGAATTTGTTGGAAAGTTAATGTTATAGACCAGACTGGAATTTGAACTCAGTTTGCCGAGTCCTATTTCCGTGATGGCAGCCATTACGCTACTTACACTGGTATTATTCATTAACCCTCTTTAAAACAGGATTTTTGGGGTGCACCACATATTAGGGATTAACATATTAAGTTTATATTTAGTTTTAATTTGATATTTAAAACAAGTCTCAATGCATTACTAATGCGTTCACACGCGTAATGGTTATCGGTTTGGAAAATAGAATTTTCCAGACATTGTTCAAATTCCGGTTGAAGCCACTGTTTTCACTTGGTACTAATGTATTTGTAAAAGGCATAAATCTATTTCTTTCCACGGTGAAGCCTCTTCTTCAGTTGTGGAGAGATTGCCCAGTATTCACTGCAGTATAGGAGGATTTTGGAAAAGGTATGGATGCATTATCTTTCAGGTAGACGTTAAATAACAGGACAGTCTGGATTTTCTTGCCTTGTAGAAGAAAATTATCTGGATTTTAACATGAAGCGGACTGTTTGGGAAACTGATGGCTCACTGTGCACCATTTCTCTTTTAGTTCTTCCGAAAGTGATGCCGAATGCCTTCAACACTATAATCAACTTATATGTGTGGTAGTCCAGCGGCTTCCTCTGAAGCTGAACTACTGGAACTTCATAGGTAAAAATCAACGGAGTCCATCAAATATGTTAGATGGGTGCATAAATTCTCTGCAAAAAACGCTTTTCAAATATTACCGTATTTATTCGTGTATAATGTTCACTTTTTCCAGCCATTTTTCCGGTTCAGTGCGGCGTCACTTTTGGGGGAATACGATCCTAATTTTTATCTCAGGTCCATCCTAATGTATGCCAAATCCCTAACCACACATTGCCTTTATTTTTGTTGTTTTTTTTAATTAGTCAATAAATAAATTGAACAGGTTTTTGTCTGCTTCATTGCTTTCTGTCTCAAAGATAGACGCTATGACATAAATTTTCAATATACCAAGAACGATTTTAGGGAAAAACTATGACAAATTGGAAAAAACGTTTTCTGAAACAATAAAAGTCTTAATAAAACAAATTAATGATAAGCTAAAACTTGAAGGAGGAATTTACTCTATTACCCGTAATAAATATTACAAGAAATACAAAGGAGAAACCTCAAGATTATATGAACACAAAAGGGATCTGTTATAACGCAATACACTCAATGCATTAGCTCCTCACCATAATGTATTTGACCATAATTTGTGATTTAAAAAATGACGCTATGACATTTTCATATTTGTTGTCAACGAACGACTTCAGAATCTTATGGACGGTCTCTTTGTTTAAGTTGGTGAATACTGCCATATTCCTTGTCTTCGGCCCATCTTTTGTGTTACAAGGAGTTTTGTTGGTCTCTCGCTCAACTGCACTCCACACATAATAATCAAGGGGGTTGCAGTCTGAGGAGTTAGGTGGCCAGATGTATGGGGTGATGTGGTCGCAGAAACTGTCTGACAGCTATGACTGTATTCTGTTGCCAGACATAGGGTCTTCTAGCAGCCACTCTCTTGGTCCAGGGCTGCACTAACTCCTCAAGGCACTTGATGTAGACTTCCATGCTGAATCTGAGGCCCTATGGGAAGATGACTAGAGGCACAATGTCGCTATGACTAGTGATCACTCCTTGATGTTGACTGGATATATCATCCAACTCTTTCCAAATCCTCTGCACTGTAAGGTATATGTTACTCATTAAGTCTAAACTTATGTCGAGGAAGTTTACCCTTTTCAATTTTGTGTTGACCGTAGTTTTTAAATTTAGGTTTCTGAATTCACTATATATTATAGTTCTAATTTTATCTATTTTCAATGTCTTTAATGTCTAACTCACGGTGCGCGGTTGGGTTGTATAATATAAATAGGCCGACAAGGTTCAACAATAACGCAGAGTCTAATGTGATGTCAAAATGGTCTTCAGAGTTTTTAATCCATTGGTCCCCATTATGAATGAACACCAAAACCTACCAGAACTACAACATCAACCAGTTAAAGTTTTCAGTACAGTTATAACTTAATTTTATGGCGTTTTTATTAAAGAGCTTGTTAAGTTTGCTGTTAGTAGGAAAATGTTTAAATGCAGTAAAAAACAAAACAAAAACAAAACAAAAAGACAGAACTACAACATCAATCAGTTAGAGTTTTAGCAGGGAGTCGGAATAGATTAGCCATTGTAGCCAGACAACAAAAAAAAGAACCCAAACTTATACGACTCCAAAAACTTGGCATATAAAAAACACCCCTACTTCAATCAAAGCAATTACCCTTTAATAATGAAAAACAAACCCTAGAACACCCCCACAGTTTTAAAACTATAAATGAGTAAAACATTCTTTAGCACAGTTATTCCAAACATCGCTGATGAGTCTTCCACCGGTTAGTTAGCGTTTAATATTGAAATTAAACCTGAATACTGCTGACCAGTTTCGAAACATAGTAATTTCTGTGTCGCGATGGAATCATATTTAAAAAAAAATTATAATATACATACATATATATACATATATATATTGCAAGGAATAGATACCAATTATTTCCTAAAGGCATTATTAAAAATAAAAAATAAGAGATGGTAACACTCTGATGAGCTTGGGAACGAAACCGGTTGGTCTGTTCTGTAAATCTCTTATTTTTTATTTTTCATAATGCCTTTAGGAAATAATTGGTATCTATTCCTTGCAATATTACGGTTCTGTACCTCCAACAATTTATTTACATATATATATATATATATATATATATATATATATACGGATACAAATATAGATACATATATACACAGACACACACACACACACACACACACACACACACACACACACACACATACAGGCATCCCTCGATTAATGCGTTTTCGATTAGTGCACTAAAAACTTATATACCAAAATTCGATTAGTACATACGTAATACTCGATTATTGCGGTAAAACATTCTTCAGTTTTACCATAGTAATTTAAAATTGATTTTTTTATAGTTACCGATGTACACATTAGACGCACTATTCGAGGCATTCCTGTACATATATATGTAAGGTGGTGATGGTGTGTGTGTGTGTGTGTGTGTGTGTGTGTGTGTGTGTGTGTGTGTGTGTGTGTGTGTGTGTGTGTCCTCAAAGTTATGTTTATATTCTCATGGTAGGCCATATTTTAGACTTTATTATTCTATGAATAGAGCGATGTGTGTGTGTGCGCACACGTGGCCGTGTGTATGTATGTGTGCGTGCGTGCATGTATCTGTGTGTCATGAAGAGGGGAAAGGGAATAAAAAGAGTTATGAAGTTGTGGGTTGGGTGTGAGGGAGGTGTTATTTACCACCAGTTGGTATTCGGTATGTGTGCAGTTGGGGTGAAGGCAGTCGTGGAGGGGCGGAGAGAAGACGGTCATTCGGGCAATTTAATCTCGGAATACGCCAAGACGGGGTTATGTTGACACATCAACAACTGACTGAGGCAAAAGACGAAAGAGAGTAAAACGTAAAATGGCGACACGAGATGAAAAAATATAGCAATTAGAAAAACAAATTTAAAAAAAAAAAAGACTAGAGAGAAAACCAGAACAAAGATAATGCAAGAACTGAAAATATATATATATATATATATATATATATATATATATATATATATATATCCTCTAAGTGACGTGTCCATTCGAACGAGGTCGATCATGGCTCTCCACAACTTCCTATCCTTTGTAGATCTTAACAAGCCAAGTTTCTAACACTATGTTCCGATATCCATTCACACAAGCTCATCAATTAGGTGGCCAGCTGCCTTCCTCTGACTCTTTTACATTTTCTGTCCTGTGAGTGTTAAGTTCACTAAGCCGACTTCCTCACTGTGTGTGCAGGAAAGTTCAATTGTTTCTTTCTGATTCTGAGTATGTGTCCTTTTTGTTTACATTTTCCCTAAGAGTTCTTCGTTGCTTACACGCTCCGTCCATGGCATTCTCAGCATCCTTCTGTAGAACCGCATTTCTTTTGCTTCAAGTTTTCTCATAATCTCTGAGGACATTGTCCAGCATTCACTGCCACACAAAAGAATGGCTATCACATAGCAATTCTCGTCCTGGGTATGATGATAAAATATATCCAGCTGCAAGGACTCTGATCGTGAGATTGCAGTTGTTCCCAGGTCTACCCTGAACCGGGGTGGTAGCACCTGTTAGGGACCCAGTTATGGGCAAATAGTTAAGCCCAAAACAAAAATCCACAGTACATTTTATAATAAAATGACCAACAAAGCATTTAAATAGCAAATGAATTTATAGCAAAATGACATTTAATGCAACACTAAAAAAATATAAAAATAGATTTTTTATAGTAAAATTACTAACAATACATTTTATGATCTATAAACTATATATATATATATAAAAATTGGTTCTTAAACATGTTTGTGGTACTAAACCCCACAACTTTCATCAGTGCATTCATCGAACTTTTCGTAATTGGAAAAATAATATATGATTTCTTCAAGGCATAGGTATAAACTTATACATAATGGATAATAATAATAATAATAATAATAATAATAATAATAATATTGAATAATAATAATAATAATAATAATAATAATAATAAATATGATTTCTTCAAAGCATACGTATAAATTTATACATAATGAATAATAATAATAATGACTAATAAATTTATACATAATGAACGCATAGGTATTTTATTAGTGCACAAATCAACAATGTATCAGTTGCACACAAAATCACTCTGTTCAAAGAAAAAGTTAACAAAACATGACTTTCACACAAAAACAAACGCATAATTCCTGCAAATCAATGTGACTTTTGCAGTTGCCTTTCTGAGAAAAGTTCAGAAATGCGCGGTTTCACTTTGGCAACTGCTATTTTCATATCGTTTTCGGAACACAGTCTGTTCCTTTTCTTCATTTTCATATCTATCATCGTCGAAATCGATTGCTACCAGAGATCCATTGTGACAAACGTTATGAGTATCTCAATAGCTTTCTTAGCAATAAGAGGTCACGCTACGATTTGGTGACATTAAAACGTTGAGAACGTAGTTGTTCTGAAGAGTTATTGTTGAACCTGGCTTTGCTGATATTCAATGATTTCATCCAAGTATTCATCATTGACATCTGCTGTCGCAACTCTAAACGTGAATGGCTGTCCCACACATGCTGGGTATAACTCGCGGGTGGGGAAGTATCTGTTGAGAGATTTTGCGAGCTCATCTAAGTGGATGGCAATTGCTTACTTCGGTGCCCCGGTTACAGACATATCTCCTATTCTAGACACGTCTTCGATCTTACTTACACAGTCGCTCAGTAATGGAAAGTTTGTGAAATTATCATTCTCTGACCGTCTTTTCGATAACGATAGCTTTTTAAAAAAAAAAAAAAAAAAGCTTTCAGGTTTTATACCACTTCGATGACGTTGACTGCCCTGCATCTGTCGGTTGAGATGAGTGAAAGCATCGAAGAACTTGGTCATGTACACCAAAATGAGAATGAACTCAGAATTTTCAAAGCAATCTGCATGACCATGTTGAAAATCTCGCAAAAACAGAGCGAATTCCACACGCATAGCAAAACACGATTCAGCCTGAGATAACTCTGAGATAATTCTTTCCCTGGGATAACCACCGAACATTTGAATGTTACAGAAGTACTTTGAATTCAGAACCTATTTCATTACACAGTTCTTTGAAGATGCGGTGTTTCCTAGCACTATTTTGCACGCAGTTCACACATTTCACTACAATTTTTAGTACTTCTGCCGGTTTTGGAGGACAGATTTTTATTACCAACATATGCCTATGCAGATCACAGTAGCGTAACAATGATGAGTGGACATCGGCTTTCACGAGCTCTCCAAAACCAGAGTTTCGTCCCAGCATGACTGGAGCTCCGTCTGAACAAACTTCTAAAACGACATTCCACGAAAGATCGTTGTCTCTGAAAACATCATCTACCAGTTTCTTCACGTCAGCTGCCTTGGTTGTTGTTGTTGTTGTTGCAAGATAAAAAATAAAAATAAAATAAAAAAATCTTCCTTCATCACGTCGTCTTTCACATAGGTCACGAATACAACAAACTGACTTAGATTAGAAACGTCGGTGGTCTCGTCGAGCTGGATGCTCAATTTTGCTAGGCTTGAAATCAAATCTGCAACTACTGCCAAGATGTCAACGCTCATGTCATCTAATCTCTCCGCCGAATCCAGATCAAACCCACATTAAGAAACACGGATCTAATGCATATCTTTACCCTGAAAGCATAAAATTATGTTCAAAATATGTAGATTTTGGCATTAAATAACCCATAGAGGAGTTGATATGCTACTAAACTAAACCTACCAACAATACCTGTTTATAGTAAAATTACCAAGAATACATATTTAAAGCAAAATGACCAACAATACATTATACCTGTACTTGAAGGCATATAATTGTCTTCAAAGTATGTAGATTTCAAACGTTATATAGCATTTAAAAGATCTCTTACTATTGCAGATTCACCAATTTGCTTCATCAGGTAGTAAGCATTAAGAAACAAAACATTCGTTTAAATTGCAATTGGGTGTAAGCGACCCTTTAAATCTAATACCTATTATATACTATTCTGTTTTTCCTTGAGCACTTTTCTATTCTTCAACCTCCTTTGAAATTGTAAGACTTACTATTATCGCTTTCATCCATTATTTATATAGTGTTTGTTTTTTCATATAATTATACATACATACATATATATATATATATATATATATATATATATATATATATATATGTCCCACTCCTCATATCACCTCAAGGTTCTAGAGTCCTTGTATATCAGATCCTGTGGGCCTTCCCTTTGTAAACAGAGGGAATGCTTGGTGGGTCTGAATGTTATTGGACTCTAGTTTTCTTGAAATTCATTTTTCCCTACATTCGTTATCATTAATATTAATTAAATTTACACGCTTTTCATATCCAAACCGGTTGTTCTTTTTTAGATTTTAAAATGCCATATAAATTTTGCTTATTCCTAGCTATCGTTAAATTTTCTACCATAAAAAACGTATATATACATATATATATATATATATATATATATGTGTGTGTGTGTGTGTGTGTGTGTGTGTGTGTGTGTGCGCGTGTATGCACGTTGGGGGGGAGGCTTGCCCATCGCCATATTGTATGACAGCGTGAAAACAGAAATATCTGCTATTCTAAACTTTTTATCCTCTTACCAAAATTAACTAATGTCTAATTTCAAAAGGGTAAAGCAATTTTACCATGCCGCTCCTATCCAAATGCACTTAAAAAGGCAGAGTAGGAGTCTATCCATGATGCAGATTCGTCCCAGAAAGGAGAAGTGCCGAGTCTCCAAGTTGTGACATTGTGCCAAATCTACGATCGTGGGAGGTCGGTCGATGAATAAATTTTGAACTTTACAAATAAAACGCTTTAATTTATCGATGTTGTAGAAGACCATGGGGGTTTGCGTGTTGTTGAATTAGGAACACATGCGTTTATTTCCTGCTAGAAGAAAGTCCAACTACAAGAACATGCCGGACTCAAGTTGAGTCCAACCGAAGAGGTAAAGAAAACAAACAAGACCGATATATATGTCAACAAATATATGTATTAAACAACAAATTTACAAGTGACAAAGATATCAACATTTATGTTTGTGTGTGAAAGTAAAGAGTTTATATTTTGGTTAATGTCCGTACGTACGTGTATGTGTGTTTTATGGCGTTTTCCCATAAGTGTGCGAAAACGCGGATCTCCACGAGAGATCACATTTTTAAATGTGTCCGCTGAAATGCAAAGTGAAAAAGAGGCAAGAAGTCGCCCAGTATTTATAGTGTAGGGAGAGTGAACAATTAGGGAATTAAGAGAGGAGTTAACTCCGACAATGTCCTAAATTATATTTCATCTCGAAGATAAAGGGTTAATTTAATTTTTTCTTCTGTATTCCAGCAGTGCCTTATTTCTTTTAGCAACGCGAGTAATTCTCTAAATCTTTAGCTAATGAAGAAGAGCAAATGATTCTGTGAATGCAAGAAAGGAAGAAAACATGGCGGAATAAATTGAGTGAGTGAAAAATGAGAGTCATGGAAAGAGTGGGAAAGGTAAGATTATTTTCTCTTTTTAAATTAAAAAAGTTAATGCAAAACAACAGAGAGAAAAACAGAATCGTATATATACATGTATATATCTACCTTGTATATAGAATGAATTTCCAGCCACATTTTTTCATGTGCCGCGTCCCTTCAGGACGTAAGCGATCTCACTATCCTTTGTAGCCCTAAACAATATTTGTCCTTTTCTATTGATCCTAGTCAGTTCTGACATCTATTTACACAAGCTCGTTGTGTAGGTTACTCCCTGCTCTCCTTCGTCCTTTCTCCTTCATTATGTCCTCTAGGTGTCAAATTCTCTATCTTCAATATATTTCAAAGAAGATCTCTTTCTTCCATAGACAACTTTGAGCAAATAATTGAAACAAAACGAATAATTCCGTTATTATTTAATTTCTTTCGTATTTTTCCAATTAAACGTGACTCAGTGCACATGTTAGTACTTCGTATGTCCATTCCACCAAGTCGTTCCTAGATGATTGACCACAGATTCTCGATTGGATTTAAATCAGAATTTCCGGGCCAGTCTATAGCACTTTGATTTGCTCACTGGTAAGGCTTGCCAATGTGTTCGTGCAGCGTTACAATTTTCGTACGCTTCCTTCCATCGCAGACAATGGCCGTAGGACAACTAATCGACAGTCGCAACAATAGTGTCTGGGTGTGATAAAAATCTAATGCAATCACGGATGATGCAATATTTTTCAATGCCAAACAAATTTCATCATACACATCGAAAATAGATTCATATTACTGTACATCACTGCAAATGACCTAATTTGAGGAAAAATAGAAATCAATTACACCCTGTCACTCTAGTGGGTCTAAAACTGACCGAATGGTGAAAGAAAGGAAATCTTTCTTTCTTTTTTTCTTATAGTATTTCTTTCTTTCTTAAGCGGTTGTATAAATTAATTTCCACAAGGGTGTATGTCTCAGAAAATTAAACTCTTTCTGATTCTAAATAGAAGTGTAATTTCTTTTTTCCATTTTCCTAAAAAAGAAACTTTTTCATCACTCACATTTTCCGTCCGTGTTATTCGCAGCATCCTTCTGTGGAGAAGCACCTTTTTTGCCTCAAGCATCCTCTTCATCTGCGAGGAAATTCTCCGACATTTACTGCCGTATAGAAAGATTATCACTCCTTTCTTTGTTTCTAACAAAATTGGCCTGTTTCTTGACACTCTTTTTTCTTTTTAGCCTTTGCTAGGCATCGTTCGTTATTCCAATGTGCCTTCGGAGTTTTGCGTAACATTTTCCATCGTCTGTTATAATATTTCCCTGATAGTTCCTGTACTTGCTAACTTTTGACATCTCCAATTTCTATCTCGCATCTTGGGTTGTCCCTTTTACTAACAACCATTCCGCCTTCTTACAGCTGATAGTTAGTCCTTTCTTCTCGCTCTCCTTTACTACCTCGCCCCAGAGTTCTTACGACTTTCTTTCTGTGTCTGCCATAAACTCTGTGTCATATGCGTATCCTATATTGTTAAAATTGTATCCGATAATAATTCATCCTGATATGACTGCTAGTTATCTTTGGGTAGTTTCCCTGTCTATAGGTTCAATATATCCGTGAAGAAGACGCACCCTTGCCTTACGCCTCTTTCTATTCTTGTGTACATTTGCTCAATTCATTTTCTATTTGCGTACAGGTCATTTGTTCCCAGTAAATGTCCCACATTATTCTAATATCTTTCTCAAATACATCAAGTTTTCCTAGCAGTTCAAATAACCCTTAAGTCGTACTTTACCAATTGAAGTCTATGAAATATATGTATACGGACGTCTGCATTTCTTCTGCTCGCTCTGACAGCATTCTCATAATAAAGAGCGCTTTTCCAGTTCCAATGTCTTTAACGGTCACTCTCTTCTTGTCATTTTTCTGGTTTAATTCTGCTAAATTATTCATCAGAGTCCGGGTGAAAAGTTTAGTCATATGACTCATTAAGCTGATAATCCGATTTCACACGTCTTCATTCTCAACTGGCTTCTGGGACATTGCTATGGAGATCGATCTACTAATTTTCTTCGGCATGTTGTCGCTGTTAAATATTCCATTTATTATTTCCGTAATCTTCTCAATCCCGAAATAGTCTAAAATTGAAATTATCACTATTACAATCCCATCTGGTCCTCCTGCTTTTTTTTCCTGTTCATCTTGGCCAGTGACATTCTTTCCTCAGACTTTAATATTTCAGGTCTTTCTATGTTTTTATATATTGTAGGATTCCCTATTTAAGTATGAAAGGATTTTTTGATGTATTCCTTACATCTTTGAAGTATTTTTGTTTCTCTATTATGAGAGTTACTTCTATAAATTTTATGCATTCAATCAAGGAATGCGTTTTTCCCTGTTATTTCTTTTATGCATGTATCTATGCTGTTCCTTGTTTGTCTCTCTAGCATTGAGCCATTCCTCTTTGGCCTACTAGCATTTGTTTGTAATGTTTTTGTTTAATGTTCTGTATTCTGTACCATTCTTTGGCATTGTTTGCTGCTTCTTTTTCATCATCTCAAGTATTTCATTTATCATTCACTTTTTTTTTCTTACCTCTCTTTCGTTGGGATGTTCTCGTTCACCGATCTCACTAGAACTTTGCTTAAAGTGATCCACTTGGAATTTCTTCTGGCGTCATCTAAGCTACTAGTTATGCTCTTAATTCTCTTGGAATTCATCGTAATTTTATCTTAGTTTGCTTATGACTGAAGAGTGTTCGCTCCCACGGTCGACACTTGGATAGATTTTACAAAACTGCATTCATGAATCTTTCCTTAGCCGTTATATAGTCGATCTGGTTCGTTGTGTCTCCTCCTGGGATTTTGGAAGTTCTTGAAATCAGGTATTGGTCATTATTTGGTTGTTTGCAGTGCACCACTGGATCTTTTTTCTCTGCGTTCATTACAGCAACCCACTTGCTGACTAATTTAGAGTCTCGTTCTTTTTCTTTTTTTTTTAATTTAGCGTTTAGATTTCCTATAATGATAGCAATTCACTGCGATTTGCATAGAATCTTGGCGTTAACCAGTATGCTATAAAATGTATTTATCAGCTTCTTAACCTGTGTTTTGTATCGTTTATACTATTATCTGTTGTAATGAATATATTGAACGGATTTCCTTTCAGTTGAACTAGGAAATTTCTGCCAGAAAGTTGGCAGTATCCCAAAACACTTTTCTTCGTGTATTGATCTAGTATAAATTCTACTCCTCTTTCATGTTTCTCTCCACCTGCATATACTAGCCTGTGTGTGTCGCTTATGGAGTTTCCATTATTTTCTCATCTCGTTTCACATAGCCACAGTATATTAAAGTTTAAAGAGTTCATTTCCATGATATTTTCCAGCTGTTTATATTGATGAAATGCCATTAAATTACATGGTCTGATTACGGTTTGCTGTCTAAATGCTGATAAACATTTTTTCAAGAAGGAACGCCGGAGGAAATATAAAAGAAAGAAAGAAAGAAAGCACTGGTTAGATAGTATAAGAAAGAAAGAAAGAAAGAAAGAAAGAAAGAAAGAAAGAAAGAAAGAATAACTGGTTGGATATTATAACAAAGAAAAAAGTGGTTGGATGCTATATGAAAGAAAGAAATACTATCAGAAAGAAAGAAAGAAAGAAAGAAAGAAAGAAAGAAAGAAAGAAAGAAAGAAAGAGGTTAGATACTATAAGAAAGAAAGAAAGAAAAAAGAAAGAAAGAAATGGTTGGATATTAAGAGAAAGTCTGTCTCACTCTTCTACCCAACACACCGATTTCTAAATATGACCACACAAAAATTGGACAAAAAATCCAAGCTTACAAAACCTAAAGTTAGACGCTAGTTTTGCCATCTCCTACACCAGAGGTAGAAGTCCATCTTCTTGACATCCAACTTAACCTTCTATTCCTGTTTGAAACTGATATTGATCCATCAATCACAGCACAGGTACTCGCAATAGTCAAACATGACACGATCAAAATCTCCACGGCCACGGATTCAGCGTCTATATTAAGAACGGGCTCGCATGTAGCAGATACCTCCAAAACGAGGACCCTGATCTCCCGTATATGTGCTTCCACGTGGCACCTGTCTACAGTACCTCTTTCATTTTCACTCTGTATCATCCACAGGATGTTGGAACTGTTCAACCGAATAGATGAGACAATATTCGCACCGAATATCCCTAAGCTAGCTTTCATATTTGTGGTATTTCGATATTCATCACAAAGCGTGGTTAATCCACTCGATCAAAACAGATTAAAAAGGCAGATACAGCCGAAAATTTTCCGTCGCCTACGAACTGACACACTAAAGAACCTACCCGTGTTTCTTGACCTCTTCCTCACATCCTACCCTGAAAATACTTCACTGAAGTCTCCTCACTCCGCCACTGGAAATTTCAGATCATTCACTAATCAGTGTCAAAGTTGATACCAAACGAAAGACATCGCCTGATGTGCCGTTCCATAGAACGATTTTTCAGTACACGAAAGCCGTCTTGGATAGCTTCAGATCTTACATGGCGGAAAATTCTCTCTCAGTCTTCTTCAAACTGACTGCTTCCAAAACTGCCGCCCACATCTCGGAATGGATCCTTTCTACAATGGAGAGTTTTATACCATAGAAAAAAAATTCCACAAAATCAACCAGCCCTGGTTCATCCTTGCATATGCAGCAATCAGATCTCAACGAAATCTACAATTATCTACCACAAGGAACAATGTAGTAGGACAATTCTTACATTCGGAACTCTCTGCAACTATCGCAAAAGAATTCTAGAAAATGCAAAGTGTTGCTGTGTAAACGCAGTCCAAGCCAAGGTCGAAACGCAGTTCAAGCCAAGGTCGAAACGCAGTCCAAGCCAAGGTCGAAACGCAGTCCAAGCCAAGGTCGAAACGCAGTCCAAGCCAAGGTCGAAAACAAACAATTTAGTTCTCGGGAATTTGGGAAGATCTCTAACCAAATTCTGAATAGAGGCAAAGTGTTAATGCTTACTATTATAAATGGCGCTGTGTTCATCTCTTCCTCGTCAGATAAGGTAAAATTCCTCGCCATGATCTTTCCTTCTAAGTCCACGTTACATGACAAAGGCCATCTCCTTCCCCACTCACTAAGTACAATTTCAGTAATATTTTATCACAGGCGGATAAGTCTTAAGACTTATCAAAATTCTTAACCCTAAGAACACTACCGGTACAGATAAAATACCACGACTTGTCCTGAAGAATATTAAATCTGATCTATCCCTCAGCGAAATTATTTAACTGTTGCTTCAAGGAGAAATCATTCCCAAGTCTGTGGAAACGACCAAATGTATACCCTATACTATTTACATTATTCGGACTATTGTCCTCATCTTTGTCGCCATATTTATAACAACGTTTCGGCCGTTGTACGCTCCGGCCTTCTTCAGGTGGTTGGAATGTCGAACTGAACCCTTTATTTCGTTCACTGGGGTAGACTGTCCTAGTTCGACGTGCCATGTTTAATGGATGTCAGTTATCAGTTATTTCCTCTTAATTCCCCTCTCCAAGTTCTCCACTGCCTTAACCGGGTATTGAACTCACACTCTTTGGGTCCTGCTACTGGATCTAACACCTTTATCCACTGTGCCATGTATCCTTGAGAACACATGGCAGAGTGGATAAAGGCGAAACGTTGTAATAAATATTGCGACAAAGATAAGGACAATAATACCTCATCTCAGAAATATAGACAGATAATGTATACCATATTTTCAAGAAACCGTTTCAGTATAGACCTTTCCGCCTCCCCAGTATCTTTAGCAAACTTTTTGAAGCCACAACCAACAAGAAGGTTGTCGATTACCTCAGTAGGGACAGACAATCTCTTGAACAGCAAATAGTACATGTTTCGATCGGCTATGTCCACTGCTGATACCCTAACTGGTACTACTTACAGAATTAGGGCGGCACTAGACAATAAATACACTTCAAAGACGATCGCATTAGATATTTCAAAGGCCTTTGACAAGGTGTGGAAAAGAGGTTTATTAAGCAAGCTCTCTAATTATGGAATCACTGGAAGAGTCTTCTCAGTTATCAAGTCCTTACAAAGGGGAGGGTCTTTAAAAATAGTTGTTAACAGCCGGTTCTCCGAGGTTCAAGCTATCAACGCAGGCGGCCTCCAAGGCTCGCTTAGCGGTTCAACCATCTTTCTACTTTACATAAATGATCTGCCTAAAATTATAATCCTATCATTTGTGAATATCTATGCTTATGATACAACGGTGTATGGGTGAATCTCCAAAACTCTAGATGACCAAAGATGACCAGCTCAATGGCGGGGGAAACTTTTTCATTATTTCCTCGACAACAAAACTAATGACGTTCGATCATCCCCCAGCAGACTGTGAATTTAAACTTGAATGGGAGCTCTCTCAGGATGGCCCTGTGCCATGAGTGCCAATTGGTAATTCAAGTGGAATTCGTTCATACGATCCATTGCTAAAGATGCTTAGGAAAATGGCCAGTTCCAGGAAGTATCTGACTCATGCTGCTATTCTATACGTTTACAAATCCGACCGAAAATGGAGTACTGCTGACCTATAGGAGATGCACAGTTTTCACTTTCTAGTCTCGATAATCTCTAAAAGCGTCTCCGCATCCTTGCGAGTGATGAATTATTTTACACAATTCAATTTCTAGATTCATTAAGTCCACCAGTTCCGACCTTCACGGCTACAGCCCGCTATGCCACGCCCATTGTAGGGTACCACCCTCATTCTCTCCGGATTCCATTTGCGAGATGTAAGTTCCACTCGAGCATTTCCCTCCTAAGAACAGCCGCTCTGAGGAACCGACTTCCAAGAAGATTCTTTCCGAATCACTACAATTTGGGCCTGTTCTAGGGTAAACCGTTATGTTCCCCCACGTATCCACATAAACTGTGCCTCTCATTCTGTAAACCTTTATCTCAAGTGGCTATTGGACATTGTAAAGAGTGAATATCATTGTAAAAAAAACGAAAGTGGTTGGATACTAAAAGAAAGAAAGAAATGGTTTGATTCTATAAGAAAGAAAGAAAGAAAGAAAGAAAGAAAGAAAGAAAAAAAGAAAGAAAGAAAGAAAGAAGTGGCTGGATGCTAAAAGAAAGAAAGAAAGAAAGAAAGAAAGAAAGAAAGAAAGAAAGAAAGAAGTGGCTGGATGCTAAAAGAAAGAAAGAAAGAAGGAAAGAAAGAAAGAAAGAAAGAAAGAAAGAAAGAAAGAAGTGGTTATATGCTAAAAGAAAGAAAGAAAGAAATTTAAATAAGACCGAAGAAAACTGCCGAAAATATCTATTATCCATGAAACTTTCTAAAAACTCTTTGATATTCACATTTTTTTCATATTTCTTATTATCCCAACCTTACCAACGTATAGAAGTAAGGAATTGAAAAAAAAACAAAAAACAAATCAGTTTTAAATGTTCACAATGAAGAGATTAAAAATGTTGTCTCTGAAAATCTGCTGCTGTCAAGAGTGTGTCAGATTTTGATACGTGAAAAAATGTCATTCGGCAATTGACGTCAAAATGAAAAGTTCTTCATTGGGACAAACTTGAAGAATCTCTAGTTTAATAAGGTTTGGTTTTTTAATGCTTTCAAACCGCAACATAATAAAGTACTTTACAAAATGCTCTTCGAAAAGAGACAGAAAGAGAAAAGAAAATAGAGAAAGAGACAAGAGGAGTGAATGAGGAGGAGGAAGAGAAAGAAACGGGAAAAGAGAGAGGAGAAGAAAAAAAAGGGAGCGGCGTTTAGATTCCTTCCACTGAAAAACAAGTGACAGTAGGCATTTTATTACAACTCATTCATAAACTGAAAGGCGGGAATAATGGCTGTTGGGGCAAGTGTTAAGGCTTGTTGGATAATGACGTTGTTCCTTCATTCTTTTTTAGCTTGTGCTTCAATCAACCACTATCGGTGCGTACCACCCCCGAACCTCCTGATCGTGTGGTGGGGAGTAGGGGTTCAAACCCGATTGGGAGCACCGGTTAGTGTTTTGTGACCCCCGCTTTTTTTTAATCAAAATTTGTTTTTGTTTTTACCTACATTCATATACGTTACAAGTTAAGCTAAGCAAAACTGAGTGTTAAAGAATTTAAAAAAATCGCGGTTTTTGACGTCATTATGGCGTCTATTTTTTTCGTTCAAATCCGTGAATTTGTTTTGTTCATGCTAAGTCTCGAAATATATATATATATATATATATATATATATATATATATATATATATATATATATATATATATATATATATATATATATATATATATATATATATATAAAAATTCACTATTTTATACATAATGTTAAATATGTTAAATTATTCAACTTTTTAATAAGAAATATCTCAAGTCCATGTTAAAAATTGTCGCAAAACATTAGTGATTTATTTAAGACAGATCTATTGTGACATGTCTCTAATTTGTATTTAGATACGTTGTATTTATTTTTTTATTTTTCTAGTTGAATTGTTCACCTCTATTGCATACGATCCATTATTGTATATAATTAGGTTTCAATAAAATTTATATTTTATATGAATATTACCTTATGAAAATTAAAATGTAGTAGAGAGGGGACTCTGTATCATAGTTTTGGTTGGTGGCGGGGGCACTGTACCACAGATTCGGTGGGGTACGATACCCTTGCACCGACCCTGCAATCAACAAATTAGTTTCGTTGATGAAGCTCTTTATTAGTTGTGGAGTTATAAAATATTTGAGTAATATGAAAAGCTGACTTGGACGCGGTGTAGTTACGTGCTGAAAAATCTTTTGATAGAAAGATTGTAGTGAAATAAGTTGAGTCAAGATAAAAGTGCCAACCCACCAACAAAGTGTCAGTTGGTGAGGTATGTTTCTTTTTCACATTCACAGATCTAACCAATGATTTCATTTTTTGAATCTTATTTATCGTGGTAAAGTGAATTCCAGAACGGGCACGATATACCGAAACGAGATTTTTTTTTTAATGTATTTACTTGTTTACTGAGCTCTGATTGGCCAAAGAAATAATTTTTTTCTGATCCACTTAAAGTAGCAAAGATATTTTAGAGTCGACCCCTCACGTTGTCTCCACCTTACGTATGAAAGAGTCCGACTTGACTACTGTTTACCATAGCACACGGTCCGGAAAGAAGACCATGACATGAATAAAACAGTTGATTAAACAGAATTTGTAAAAACACGCGTATAGTGCTGATAATTACGGTGGCGAAGAATTAATTAAACAAAACTACCAACTACTGTATGTACTCGCGTCTCAGGCGACTTTTGAAAACCTTTGAAGTTAATTTTAAGAGGGTCGCATCATACACGAGATATAAAATTAGCGTATGTACTGCTGACCCTGGCTATACCGTCGACCAAACTATATATTCATTTATTGTAGTCAAATTAGATTCAAAATCAGGTCTTCAATGGTCGCTTTAACACGAATATATAAGGTAACTATCTCACGTCGTTCATATCTGTCTACCTACCCACTTATCTATCTATCTATCTATCTATCTATCTATCTATCTATCTTATGTACTCGCGTCTCATGCTACTGTTGAAGACTTAATTTTAAAGCTAATTTTAAGGGGGTCGCATCATATATGAGATATAAAATTAGCATATGTGCTGATGGCCCTAAACGATATATCGATTTACTGTTGTCAAAGTAGCTTCAAAATTAGGTCTTCAAAAGTCGCATAATACGCGAATATATACGGTATCTATCTCACGTTGTTCATATCTATCTATCTATCTATCTATCTATCTATCTATCTCATGTTGTTCATATGTATGTATGTATGTATCTATCTATCTATCTATTTATCTCTCTATCTCACGTTGTTCATATCTATCTATCTCACGTTGTCCATATGTATTTATCTATGTATCTATCTCACGTTATTCATTATCTATATATCTATCTATCTCACGTTGTTCATATCTATCTATCTCACGTTGTCCATATGTATTTATCTATGTATCTATTTCACGTTATTCATTATCTATATATCTATCTATCTCACGTTGTTCATATCTATCTATCTCTATCTATCTATTTATCTTACACATGTTGTTCATATGTATTTATCTATGTATGTATGTATGTATCTATCTATCTATCTCGCGTTTTTCATATCTATCTATCTATCTCACGTTGTTCACATCTATCTATCTATCTATCTATCTATCTATCTATCTATCTCACGTTGTTCATATCTATCTATGTATCTATCTCACGTTGTTCATATGTATCTATCTATCTATCTTTCTATCTCACATGGTTCATATCTATCTATCCATCTCACGTTGTTCATATATATCTATCTCTATCTATCTATGGATCTATCTCATGTTGTTCATATGTATGTATGTATGTATGTATCTATCTATCTATCTATCTATCTATCTATCTATCTCACGTTGTTCATATCTATCTATCTCACGTTGTTTACATCTGTCTATCTCACGTTGTTCATATCTATCTATCTAGCTAGCTAGCTAGCTATCTCACGTTGTTAATATGTATTTATCTGTATGTATGTATCTATCTATCTCACGTTGTTCATATCTATCTATCTATCTCTCGTTGTTAATATGTTTTTATCTATGTATCTAGCTATCTATCTCACATTGTTCATATCTAGCTATCCATCTCACGTTGTTCATATCTATATATTCAACGGAAACGTAAGAATAACAACAAATAATTTAAATAAGATAACTTCACCTTCTGCTCAATCCGCTTTCAATAAGCAATTCAACTTAATTATAATTAACAGTAGATAATGCAGGAACAATAATTCATTTAGGCCCACCCGGTTGTTCAATGGAGTCATTGTGACGAGCTTGCATCACTATTTTAGATATTGGAGCTTATTTCCATTTAGTCAACTAAGTTTTATTCAAGTCTTTTTCTACCTCCAGGTATATATATATATATATATATATATATATATATATATATATATATATTAACCACTAATATTATCTATCTATCTTTCTATCTATCTATCTATCTATCTATATATATATATATATATATATTAAAAAATAATAATACGATACAAATTCTCTTCTTGAAAGAAAAGAATTGGAGATACCAAAATGAAGCAACTACAAAAATTTCAATATCTAGGAAGTGTTTTAACAGGGGACAGAAAACGCGACACCGAAACCCGAGGTCGCATTAGGGTTAGCCAAAGATGCCTTTCAAAAGCTAAACTAAAAATAGGAAAATATCGTTAGAAACAAAGAGTACTGAGCAGTTATGTAATATCAGTCTTTCTTTTTCAGCACAGATGAAGAAGAGATTTGAGGCAACAGGAATGTAGCTATACAGAAGGATTCTGAGGATACCATGAGAGTAACGACAACGTTTTAGGGAAAATGGGAATCAAACGAACAGGAGGGTGTGGAGAGCCGTTAGCGCCCACATCGTGAAAAAACGTGTGTTATATACCGTAACTATGTACACTAATGGGTATGTCCCAATCCTCATAAGTACATTGGGCACTATTGTAAGTGGAGGTAATATCCTGTCTAAGTAGTCCACCACTAGCAGTGGTTTACCTACTTTACGCCGCTGGCGAGTATTGTATTTTGTTGATGTTACCGATTACAATTTCATTTCCAACCTCCGTTTTGGTATTTCCTCTTTCAATAACCCTTTCTAGTTTACAACAACTGGGCACATCGAAAAGGAATAGGAACAATGCAATCATCTCGTTGATGCTATTTTATATCTCCTTTTTTTGGCCCCAAATGTTACAATACGACACAACGTAACCCTTTGACGTCATCTAAAAAGTCATTCAATGTGTGCTCAAATGCGTGCGAGATTTAAAGAACACCTTCATAGGATACTATGACGTCAAAGGATGTGCTTAATGCATCGTAAATGTTATTTGCTCACTACTGGAAGACTTGCATTGAACGTCAATGGCTTTAGTTCGACACAGAATGGTAGAATCACGCAAAAACTGAGTCAAAATAATATAAATTCATTTTTACGTATCTTTATGTTATTGAAGCTTATTGGAACGTTTACCAAACTTTTAAATGGAAGATGATTTTAAATGGAAGATGATTTTAAGTGCAAAAAAGAGACACTAGCTTTTCCGTGATTTGATTCGCCAGTCTCGATAGAGTTCAAATCGTTTCCGAGTCTTTGTATGTGATAAATTATTTTCCACCCTCCAACCTCTCTCTCACAGGCGGCATGTGGTGAACCTCTCTCTGCTCTATCGCTTCTTCCGTGTTCGAACGAACCACATTCATTGGTTCCTTCACGGCAAGGACCGCTTTGCCATTTATATTGTAGCGAACTACCTACATTCGCTTCGTATTCCATCAGTGAGAAATTCCTCTTCTTCTCGTGAACAACTGCTCTGTGGAACAAACTCCCAAGAGAAAGTTTCCCCGATCCCTACAATCTTAACCTGTTCAAGTCCAGAGTTAACCGTTATCTTCCCCTCCTATCTGTATTAACTGCCCCTTGCTTTAGGGATTTTTTAAGGCTTCGACAGTAGTGTTCTTTACTAAAGGTCATGTCATAGTGCATCTCTCGACCAAAAATGGAGGCCTATCTTAAATCACGCTGTTCCACTGGAAGCGAAAATTTTTAGTTTCGGTTTGGGGTTGCGGTAGTTTGCTGCTGTAGTCGGAAAAAAAAAATAGAAATTAAGAGCATAATTCATTTGGCTGAAAAGTTTATCCTCTTTATTTTGGTATATATTTTTTCACAACGGTCTTATTGCAATTAATATATAATTTGATGGATCTTCGGGCCCATCACTTCCCATCCCGAGAGAAGGATCTACAAAATGTTATATGCATTTTAATCTTTGAATTATTTCTCCATGTTAAAACAGAAAAAAAAAATATGTCAGAAATTTGGTTTGGTTTGTTTTGTTTTACAGCATATCAACCTCAATGGGTTATTTAATGCCGACAAGATTTTTACAGCGGTTAATTTTTTTTTTTTAAATGTATTGCTGATATTTTTCTTTTTCAAAAATGTATTGCTGGTAATAATTTTTCCAAAAAAGTATTACTGATATTAAAACCTATTTTTATACTTTCATAGTGTTTTGACCCCTTTTGTGTGGTTAACTATTTGCCCATAAATGGGACCCTGACAGTTCTACCACACCTGGTCAGGGTAAACCTGGGAGCACCAGCAATTAAGTGGTTGTTCCACACTCCTCAAAACCTCCTGATTACAGGCCTTACTGTTGTATGCAGTTTATCGTCTTACCCAGGACGCGGATTATTCTTTTTAACGGTACACTAAATAATAATTCACCATATTTTAAAACACCTTTTAGAAGGAAAAACGCAAATTATTCATAAAAATTAAATTTTATCATCAATATATTCGTTGTTATGAATAACAATGTTACAAAGAAAAATATTAGTTAGTAAATTGGTTCTGAAAAAGGCACGCGACCTTCAAATTTTAGGCGATTCTTTGAAATCCAGACGGTGACCTCAAACATTTCGCCTATTGTGTATATCCCAAAATAAGAAAACCAACTCCATGCCAGATTCGTTAAACGCACATATTGGACAGGTAATAAATAATATTATGATCCGTAATTAAAATGTTACAATTCTCTCTCTCTTTCTCTCCTATTATCTATATATATATATATATATATATATATATATATATATATATATATATATATATATATATATATATACACACACATATATATATATATATATATATGTGTGTGTGTGTGTGTGTGTGTATGTGTGTGTGTGTGTAATCATCAACTTGAGAATTTGCTTAGTTAAGATTACCTGATGTCAATATGCTTTACATAACTTACATCTTCTACATGTGCCGTGATCATGACTCTCCACAATTTCCTGTCCATTTCCAAGCCCTTTTTTCTCATTATGTGCTCCAGAAATTTCAATTCTCTCTTCCTGATGTTAATTATAAGTGCTCTTTTTCTTTTCTTTTTTTTCTTTTTTTGCATTTTCGCTAGAACTTCATTTTTGTTCATATGTTCGACCCATGGTATCCTTATCAACCTTCTGTAAAACCAGATTTTTGGTGCTACAAGTCACTTTTTCATCTTTGAGGTGATTGTCCAGTATTCATTGCCATATAGAAGGACTGATGTTACGTAACAGTTCAGTACTCTGTTCTTTGTTTCTAACGAAATTTTCCTGTTTTTTATTACTTTGCTTAGCTTTAGGAAGGCATTTTTTGCTATGTTAACACGCCTTCGGGTATCAATGTCGCACTTTCCGTCCTCTGTTAAAGCAATGACCAGATATTTAAATTATTGCACTTGCTTGATTTTGGTATCTCCAATTTGTAAAATGCATATCGCGCTGTCCCTTTTGCTCAAACAAAGCGTTCTGCCTTCTTGGAAATGATATTTAGTCCTTTCTTCTCTCTTTCCTTCATTAATCTCTGTAGGAGTTCTTGTAGTTTCTTTTCTATGTCTACTATCAATACTGTGTCATCTGCATATCTTACGTTAAGATTGTGGCTGCCAGTAGTGAATCCTGGTCAGACTTCTAATCGTCTTAGAATTGCTTCAAAGTATATGCTAAATAATTCCGGCGAGAAGACACACCCTTGTCTTACGCCCCTTTCTATTTTTGTATATTTTACTGAATTCATTTTCTATCCGTATTCAGGTGGCATGGGCTTTCGATTATTCTAATTTCCTTTCCAAATATGTCAAGGTTATCTAGCAGTTCCAACAGTTTATACCAGAATGACTAAAACATGTTCTTGCGCAGGAGGCTCCATGAATAACCTCTGTTTTAAAATACATAAAATTGTAAATTTATTATAAATTCAACTAATCACATTAATTCCCGACGCAAATAAAACGAAATAGTGTTTTCGATTCACCTGAAGGACATAAATTAAGCCGAAGACAGTTTTTTTCATCGGTTGGAATCTAACAAGACACGATAAAATACATCACAGCAAACCTACTCCAGTCAAAATGGCCGCCGATGAAACTATCGTATCAGTCTCACATATACATAACAGCGAGTAAACGCATTTAGCATTCTCAGTTCTCCTCTTACCCACAAATATTCACACATATTCACAATACAAAGAATGTCTATGCGTCTTCTCACACACGTATAATAAAAGGACATTAATACACACCAATATACACACATATTTATACAATATACACACAATATACACACATATATACTCACAACAAGGGATTCTGTCACTCACACATACCTACAGACATGTATGCTGTCACATATACAAAGAAATGTCTGATCAGGCACATAATTTTAAACGCCGTTTTGCAAGACATTTTTATGCTATATTGAATCTAATAACTTTGTGGTTTTAATTTTGTCTTAATGTTAAGTTGGAGAAAATATGGGCGTGTTTCTTTCCGTTTGATTTAATAAAATGTTCAGTTTGAAATTCCCTTAGGGTTAATTGAATTAACAGAGACCTGAAGAATCCCGGAGAGTACATCGGCCGACTCGCTGTGTCTCTTGGTATTCAACAATCAAGCCTGTAACTCTCAATCTTATTTCGTCTCCCTCCCTGCAACTCTCTCTCTCTCTCTCTCTCTCTCTCTCTCTCTCTCTCTCTCTCTCTGTATATATAAGATCCAGAGACGGATATGCAATGTAATTGGCCCTGATCTGGCATCTCGTCTGCTGTCGGTCTCTCACAGACGTGTCGTCGCCTCTCTCTGTCTTTTTTTACAAATACTTTCATGGTAACTGCTCCGATGAGCAGCTTTCGCTGGTTCCCAGACTTCATGAATTCAAGCATCCTACGAGGCTGGCATCCCGCTCTCACCCTTTCACTGTTGAAACTGTTAAATGTAGCCGTCTCTTCTACTCCAATAGCTTCATATCTCGCACCTCTCGCCTGTGGAACTCCCTTCCCTTTTCCTGTTTCCCTGATAGCTATAATTTCCAACTATTCAAATATAATGTCAATCGACATCTCCAGTTGCCTTGATCTATCCACTAACCTTCTCCTCATCCTTTCCTCTATCACTCCTATCTGCTCTCGCTCCAAATCCTCTGTAACCCCTTGTGTGCTAGTGTCTTCCCGCCTTTCTTGAGGTGAAATGCTTATATATATATATATATATATATATATATTCACCGGTCACTTCATTAGTTCTATTCTTCTAGCAACGGACTGGGCCCCCTGTTGCCTTTAGAATGGACTTCATTCGTTTTGATATAGTTTCGACAATGTTCAGAAATCACTTTTAGAATCATTATGCTGGTATTATTGCATCCTGCAAAATCTTCTTGAGAGGTGGGCTGCACATCCAGGATTTGAATCTCTCTATCCATCACCACACTAAAGTGCTCCACGATATTGAGATCTGGTGACTGTGGAGGCCACTTAAAGACTGTTTGCTGTTTTCCTTAAACCAATCTATCATCATTTTTGATTTGTGATACTGTGCGTTGTCATGTTGGAAGAGGATGCCTGCACCGTAAGTCATAAATCAAGGCACATGGTCACACATTATTCACTGGACTTCACCACTACTAACAGAAGTTATGCGTGGAGCCTCCTACGCACTACCGGGAAGGAAAACTCGTAAACCCCATACTTTGCCCTATTAATCCATAAGTAATTTTAATATATTGTAATTTTTACATTTTTCTATATTAGGATGCCTTTTCGTCTTTCATTGCCTGTTGATATTCAACTGTTATGTCTCTTTCTGTCATTCTTTTGCTTCCATATCTCTCTCTCTCTCTCTCTCTATATATATATATATATATATATATATATATATATATATATACGTGACTCTCCCGTCGAATTCGACGTATGAGAGTCAAGCAGATCAGTTCCTAGGAAACTGACAGACCGACACCAGTACATGAGATTTGATTATAGTGTTGAAGGTTTTGTGCAGAAGGGCCGAATACAGAGACTTGGAGCACTACATGCCACAGGGCCCCCAAACGACCCTCCGCAGGTTTTGAATTCAAATTGTCCTTCTCCTAGACCAGTTGCCATCCAAGGCTATAGAACCCAGTCTGTCCTGCTATTTAGCCATAGCTGGAAGGAGAAGAAGAGGATTCACACCTTTCCCAAGAGTATTAGCACGTAAGTGAATGTAATGGATTCGACTGAAATTCGAACTCGGCTCTCCAATTCCTCAATCCAAGCCGCTATCCACTGTGCCTCCTCTAATATATATATATATATATATATATATATATATATATATATATATATATATATATGTGTGTGTGTGTGTGTATTTAGGTAGCATTTTTTCATTCATACATGTTTCATTAAATAATATAGACAAGTGTTGTCTATTTATTTTATGTAAATTCTTTTCATAACGTCTGATAAGTTTAATAACATTATCATTAAACGAAGAAAGAAAATCACAATATTGATACATATTTTTTAATTCAATCTAAGCTTTCGACTTACATAAGCCATTATCAAAGATGTCAATTACTGTACAAGACAGTGATGATAGTCTGTTATTGTTTACATGGATGATTTCCAAGCAACGATAAACACGTGCATATAAGATGATTTTGTTTAGGTTAGGTTTCAACTGTATATAGCTTCAAGGATTTTTAGTTTTTGTTTATTGTTTTCATGTTTAAGTATAATTGTGTTTTCGACAAGGATTTTACAGAATTGTGTATGCGGCCAGGCATGTTTAAAATGCCTAAAAAAAAAGTTTTCATTCAAATGTATTGTCAAGCTTCGTGATTTTCGCTTCTGACGACATTAGGTTTATAATACCCAGAAATTCATACACAGATGTCCCCAAGGACACAGTGGATAAAGGCGTTAGTTACATCCAGTGACAGGACCCAAAGAGTGCAAGTTCAATACCTGGTTAAGGCAGTGGAAAACTTTTAGAGGGGAATCAACGGGAGATAACTGACATCCATTAGACATTGCACGTGGAACTAGAACAGTATACCCCTGTGAGCGAAATAAAGGGTTCAGTTCAATATTCCAACCACCCGAAGAAGGCCGGAGCTTACAACGGCCGAAACGTTGTGATAAATATGGCGACAAAGATGAAGACAATAGTCCGAATAATGTAAATAGTATAAAATGAAGACGTTTGTCTTTTGTTTGTTCTTTGTTGTATTGATTCATGTTGTATGTTATGATAGTCACAGCGAATTCATTACAAGCGTTTAATCAAATCATCTATGATAAAGCTAAGTCATTAAGTTGAAATGTTTGCAAATGCCCGCTAATCAACCGGTAGTTATTGTGTAATGTTTCGAGTAATAAAAATACGAAATCACTCATTCGTAAAATTATTGTTTATTCACCACTGAGCTTTGTCAATTAATATTAGCGTGAAGGTGTGTGGCTTTGTGGACTTTTCCTAACGTTGATTCTTCTTCTCGAGATGACTTTTGAGACACGCTCACTGTCTCATCCCTCTCTGGTAGAGGGATTATATATCTTCCTCTCATCCGGTTGTCACACATGAGTACATCCTAAGTGCTGTTGTGAAATTTAGGAAGATTGTTTTGCGCCATTTTTTTTTAATGAGAAAACAGGTTTACACTTGAAAATCAGTTTTCGAAATCCTAGCACCTACTGTTCAGGTTGGGAAAATACAACTACTGATTCAGAGCAATTGGTCGATGTGAAAAATTAAAACAAGTATTTTGCGCATTAAAAAAAAAACAAGGCAATTTGGGCAGGGGATGAGAAAATCGAGTCCCACAATTTTAGCTGACAAAACAAAACAAAACAAAACAAAAAAATAAGTAGAACAGTCATGACAAAAGAAACACCCTAATTCTTCTGCTTGGATATTTGACCCTTGACCAATGCTAATTTGATTTCCTCTTTTTAAAGATTTTTTCCTCCCACCGTCTGACATACTAAACAATGGAGACAATGGCCGTCGTTTCATTCATAATGCATTCTCATCTGCCTGTTACACAATGACTCTTGGAAAACCTACTTTTCCTGGCGAGAGCTTACGTTTACTCACAAAGAAAAGCCAAGGAGTGTGTGTGTGTGTTTTCACAGAGAGAGAGAGAGAAAGAGAGGGAGAGGCAAGAAGAGAGAGGTAGAAAAGGTAAAGAGGGAAGAGATGTTTAAAGCCCACACGCAGAGTATGCTTTTTGCTGAAGCTCATTCACAAAGTGAACGAATTATGACGCGGGAACAATGGCTAATGAGGCAGCATCATCGCTTGTTGGATAATGACGTTGTCTCTTTAAATTAGCAGTGTGTGCTAGAGTCGCTAAATTAGTTTCCTTGATGAAGCACTGTAGTGACCACACAATTAGTCATTTTCTGTAAAATATATCAGTTCACCAGGAAAGATAAATAGTTTTAAACACAAGCCTGTAACTCTGGACGTCCATTAACTAAGTTTTATTAGGACTAAATTTGCGTTTACAAAATTGTCAATATATATATATATATATATATATATATATATATATATATATATATATACACACACACACACACAGATTCTATTCTTCGCTAATAAATAGTAAAAATATCCGTATATATATATATATATATATATATATATATATATATATATATATATATATATATATATATATATATATATTTCAATTAAAAAGGTGCAATTATAATTTATAAATTCATGAATCATTCATACAACAAACAAATATAGAGGTTAATGATTTAAATGGCGAGAATACATCATCGCAAAGAATATAAATCTAAATAATATACTGGGATCATATCATTCCTTTTACTGGTTCGGGGTTGGTGTATCTTATTCATATTGTTTGCGATGATGTATTCTCGCCATTTAAATCATTAACCTGTGTATTTGTTTTTTGTATGAATGATTCATGAATTTTTATATATATATATATATCAACGTGAACATTGGAGTCAAGACACAACGACAACAGTCTTTGTCATATTTAAACGCAATCAGTTCATGTGCGTTATTCATTTGCTCCTAAACGGTCATGACAAACGGATCGTCAGGGCAAATTGCCCTGACGATCCGTTTAGGTGAAACCTAGGTCGGTTTGCCTGGCTCTTTAGGTTTATATTAGGCTTGCTCTACTTCGTGTATTGAGCACTTTACGTAGCTGCTTTTACTCGCTTTGGAGGTTTTTTCTTTGGACGTTAAGCTTGAATTCTGGACGATTGTTTTCGCCTGTGTTTCATGTTCTTGGTTCTTGGTAAATATATATATATATATATGTGTGTGTGTGTGTGTGTGTGTGTGTGTGTGTGTGTTTGTGTCATTCGCAGACAGTACTATTTTGCTATATCACAGCTCCTTAGTGCGACTAAACATCCGAATGCCTCAAGCTCTGATCAAAACCCAATTGATTTGGTGTCAGTCAGAATTTCTACCACTGAGCTATCTTCATTCGACAGAGAGAAACAGCTAAATCTAGCGTATTGCTTTTACGAATGTAAACAAATGCCAATCAGCCGGAGTGCTCCTATTCATCTTATTGAAGAGCTTTGCATTAACGCAGGTGGGTGTTGTTTATAGAATTAACCTGTCTCTCAACAGTGCTCAATTGAAATATATATATATATATATATATATATATATATATATATATATATATATATATATATATATATATATATATATATATATATATATATATATATATATATATATATATATATATATATATATATATATATATATATATATAATGCTCTTCTACCTGAATCGAGCTTTCCTAGTAAAATTTAAATTTCCCTTCCGCTCTGCCGTTCGACCATAGCTTGGGGTTGAATCTCTGACTGATGCTAAATCGGTCGGGTTTCGATCCCAGCTTGAAGCAATCGAATGTCTAGCCACACTGATGATCTGTGATACAGCGAAACAGTCTATCTGTGGATGACTATATATATATATATATATATATATATATGCGCGGTATTTAGTGGAAAGTGCTCATTATCCGTGATAGAGTTAACACATTCAGTTGCATGGATAAAACGCATACACCTGTATGTATGTGTGTCCATCTATGTGAGACTGTCATCCCAAACAAACACAGAAAAAAATTCCACCACACACAAATAATCAAACACAAATAAGCATAAACAGATCCACTTTTGAAAAAATAAATCAGTTTATCTGATGATCGCAAAAGCGTGAACCCCATACAACTGAATCCTTCCCATACAACTGAATACACACACACACACACATATATATATATATATATATATGTGTGTGTGTGTGTGTGTGTGTCTGTCTGTCTGTGTGTAGGTGTGCGTGTGTATAGGGCCTGAAAACGATACCATGGGTTGACCATTTTGAGCAAATTTGGTAGAAGAAACACTTGTGGCCATCGATAGCTGTTCTAGCAGAAAGTCACAAGTCATAGTGACCAGGGGTTTGGGTGTGCTGGTGTTGTTAAGATTGTTGATCGTTGTAGATAACACGCTCTCTCAAACCACAGGTTGGCTCTGTGGGTGTTGAACAAACACAAATGTGCCTGAGCGAGAGTCTGCAATAGGGACTGGCTAACCGCCCTAATAGACGGGTATCCTCGAATACGAGTGGCCAACTATTATATATATATATATATATATATATATATATATATACACACACACACACATACAAACATATATATATATATATATATAGTCATCCGCAGACAGACTATTTGGCTGTATCACAGCTCATCAGTGTGGCTAGACTGGCTAGCTAGGATCGAAATCCGGCTGAATTGGCAGGGATGAAGGTGAATTTAAGCGTATTTATTTTTAGATAAACACACAGTGACTGAGAGAACTCCATTCGCTTTACCGAAGAGTCTTGCATTATTTGTCGTGATAGTCGCTGTTTACAAACTCACACTTCCTCCCCAGACGGCTCAACCGAAATATTTTTTTCCGGAGCAGATATATATAGTCATCCACAGCTGTATCGCAGTGTGGCTAGACGTACGGCTGCCTCTAGCTAGGATCGAAACCCGGCAGAATTGGCGTTAGTCAGATATTCTATCCCTAAGCACACGGCTGGGATGAAGGTGAATTTAAGTGTATTTATTTTTAGATAAACACAGTGACTTTGAGAACACGTGTCGCTTTACCGAAGTGTCACTGTTTACAAACTCACACTTCCTCCCCTAACAGCTCAACCGAAATCTTTCAAGAGCATATATACACGCGTATCATGAGATTTTTGAAGACCTAATTTTGAAGTTAATTTGATTACAGTAAACGAATATATACTTTTCTTAACGGCGTAGCCAGGGCCAGCAATAGCTGCGCTAATTATAAATTTGGTGTATGATGCAACCTCCTTAAAATTAGCTTCAAAATTAGGTCTTCAAAAGTCGCATGATAGGCGAGTATATTCGGTGTGTCTGTGTGTACATGTGTGTGTGTGCGCGTGCGCAAGATTATGTCAAATAATCCAAAAAAATGACGCATAGTTATAAAATGAATTTCAATGTGAAATCCGGAAAAAAACCGGAAGATTTTCCATATATATATATAATATATATATATATATATATATATATATATATATTACGAATGTTCAACCAATATAAGGCCCAAGAGCCACTCAAGGTAGGGAGTTACATTGTTATATTAGCGTAGGAAATGACAAGCGTTAGGAGTATAGGTCTGAAGTAAACTTTAGAAGGACCCAGAAGCCCAATCCTAATCACGAAAGAAGGGATAAACCTCTACTCCTGTTCAAGAGATTGGGGCGGGGCGGGACGTGAACAGGACGATAGGCGAACCTATATACTCCTATTGTATGCCATAAATATTCCCCACTGAATGAAAGAAATTAGATTATGTTAAAAATAGATGTTTCTTGGGTTAAATAAATCATTTTTTATTATTCCATTAAAAACTTACTGCTGTAATTGTATATATATATATATATATAAAGGTAGAAAAAGATGGTATGGACATAGAAATGGCTTGTTAAATTTAACGTGACAAAAACGAAATTGTTCTCATTCAATCGTCTAAAAGATAAAAAAAATGTTATGTTTGCCTTTCATCCGCATGGCTAATGCTAACCTCCAAGAAAGTGACTTATTGCACCTTCTCGGACAAACATTTTTCGCTGTCATGAAGTGGAAAAATTATATTGAATCCATTGATAGGTCAGCTGCTGAGAAAGTTAGTTCTTTTTTACTTATTTATAAGTCTACTATTCGTCATTGCATCGAATATTGCTACCACATCTGGTCTGCTGCTCCTGCTGTATATTTAGAGATTCTTGATAAAGATCCAGAGAAGAATCTGCAATGTTAATGGTCCTGACCTGGTATCTCGCCTTCATTCACCTCCCTGTACCTTTTCTATAAATACTTATTGGTAATTGTTTTTACACCCAAGATATCTATCTATCTATCTATCTATCTATCTATCTGTATATATATATATATATATATATATATATATATATACACGCACATCGATTGTTGAAAAAGATTAATATAATTTGGAACAGTACATATCTTAATTCGGCATCTGCTTTTGTGGGAAGAATTTTTAATACACAATGCCCTTTTTTATCCAACCATACAGCACAATCTTCTTCGGATCCTTGCCGTATTTTGGAGTCGTTATTGGAGGCTCATTTCGTTTACTCTATGACTTTTCGCTCCACATTGTTGTGAACAATCTATTTTTCATCGCCTGTGATCTTTCTTTTCAAAATTGTTTTTATTTACATTTTTTTAACATGTACTATTGTCCCTATCTTTGTTGTTATCAAAGAGTTTTAGTTGTCGTACTTAGAGCATACCACCATGGTGGACGAAATTCCACGGCCGAAACGTTGTGAGTATGGTAATAAAGATGAGGATAGCAGTCCAAATAATGTAAATAATGCAAGTAAAAACATTTAAATTCACTATGCACTCACGAATCGTACAGAAATGTTTATAGTTCATAAATTTCATTCCCGTGTGAAACAGAATCATGTGTTCAAATGACAACTATTGAAAAACGCTACAAACTTTTGTGCCAACTCAATAATAATAATGATAATAATAACTAACTAACTAGAAATTACAAAGCACATACTGAAAAATTGTGTTAGTTCAAAATGCAGATTCTGTTATAAATATCCAGAAACAATTGACCATTTTGTATTAGGTTGCGCATTATTGGCACCCACTAAATATAAAACCCGGCACGACAGAGTGTGCCAATATTTGCACTGGAAAATATGCAACATTTACGGAAAGGAAACTGCAAGAGATTGGTATGAACATCACCCAGATCCGTTTACGGAGATAGGGCCTGTAATAATTTTATGGGACTTCACAATACACAGAGACAGAACAATCAAAGCTAACCGCCCTGACATCGTGGTTAGAGAACGGAAAGACAAAATGTGCCTCCATATTGACATGGCAAGCCTTGCAGACTGCAGCGTATCTTTGAAGATCTTAAAAAAAAACTATCAAAATACAAGGACCTTAAAATCGGAATCTAAAAACTGTGACGCATGAGAACATTAATAATTCCAGTTGTAGTTGGAGGCCTCGAATTGATTGGAAAAGATTCCAATAGACTCATTGAAGGAATCGCTGGTAGCCCATGCCTTAAAGAAATACAAAAAAAATGTACTCACAAGTACAGCCCACACCTTACGAAGGGCTTTATCTATGCAAAATATGCGTGATTTTATTTTTCAAAATCTGCTCAGTGGAAAATGTTATGATGCATTTTCTAGCATTAGGTCTCTGGTCGGGAGCCGGAAAGAAATGAGTATACACCTGAAACCAAAGGAAATAATAATAATAATAATAATAATAATAATAATAATAATAATGATAATAATCTGATCTGAGGGTTATCAATTCGGTTGAGTAATAAGTAATTTCTTTTTTAGAAACTAATTGTAATAATTATATCACCTTAACTACTACTCATACGCAACAGTTAAGAATAAATTTGGAGCGTACTAACATAACGGCAATGTCAGCGTACACAGAGGGTGAAAGGGAAATTAGTTGACCACCACCACCACACACACACACACACACACACACACACACACACACACACACACACACACACACACACACACACACACCATGCCATCACACGCCCGCATATAATAAAGACAATAGAGGAAAATATTTTGGATATCGGTTGGTTTGTTCTGCTCCACCCACTAGATTCACCCAACCTTCCATCAATCGAATTTTTTCGATCGATGCAAAACACTTTTAATGGGAAAAACTTTCTCTAATGAAAACCAGATTCAAGAATTTTTCGAAAACCTTTTCACATCAAAATCTGCGGAATTTTACTCAAATGGAAGCGGCGGTGCCTGCGAGGTGGTGGCAATAAGTCATTACATAAAATGGTAAATATATAATTGAATTAAATGTAATTCTGTTTTATTTTATTTTATTTTGTCTTTGTTTTTTTAAGAATAAAGTTTATAAACAAAAACGGAAATTATTTATGACTCAACCTAATACTTTAATTGGTTCCCGGAGAAGTAAATAAAGAATTTGGATTTGGTGTTTATTTCCCAAAATGGTGGTTTATAACTCAAGTAATTTCTGATGGCATTAATCCCCAACATGCAGAATATATCAAACGTCGAACAGAAACATTACTTTGCTTAAACATGCTCAGTCAGTTGCGACAAATGTCCTGACAAACCAATCCTCAGTAGACTTGCAAATAACTCTAAATATTTATACGTATCTTAGAATTCAAGTCGATGAATTACTCATTTTAGTAATTAACATTGCTGCGTCAGAAAGAAAAAAATGGAATTCTTTTATTTTTTTTTAAATTTTGATTCAGTCAGCATTCCATGACGACTTCTAAGTACAATCTACAATGCGTTCCAACATTTAAGTTGGAAAATCACGAAATTTTGGTTAAATGTAAATTTGTATATGTTCAGTATCCCGGAATATTGAAACAGAATTAAATTTATCCCGAAATATTGAAACAGGATTAATTTTATGCTTGAATATATAAATAGTGACTTATAAACTTAAATTTTTCTCAGACTCTCGAAACATTCGTATCTTCACAGTTTCACATCCAGGCGTAAACAAAGCAATTTCTAAAGAAGTGATGGTTTTTTATTTATTAATACGACAGATTTTATTACTTAAATGTTATTCAAAGAGGATACCCATATCTGAGTAGATGCTCTGTTTATTTATTAAACAGTATATTTATTTATTTTCGCCTACCGGCCTGAATATTCGAGAAATATTATTAAAAAAATAATATGCACTTCCGGTAGGATTGGAACCCGCGTCCCACTTATCAAAAGAAAAAATAAAAAATTCGAGTTTATAAGAAACTATTTAATCTCGCCTGATCATCACCTCATTTCATGGCCGAAATGGTCTAAAGAATGTCGTATCTAACGATGGCTTCCAGCAAGTGGGACGTGGGTTTGAATCCTGCCAGAGAGCGCGTACTTTTCTTTAAGATTTCGCGACGAAAATAAATATGCTATTTAATAAATAAACGGGGCGTCTACTCAAATAAATCCTCTAAAAATAACGTTTAAGTTATAAAATCTGTCGGATTAACAAATAAAAATCCATCAATTCTTTATAAATTGCTTTGTTTAGTTTAGGATACGAAACTGGGCAGATATGAATGCTTCGAGAGTTTGAGAAAGATTTGCGTTTATAAGGTAATATTCAACTTTGTTGGATCATTGACATATATATATAACTATTTGAACTGTTCTACGTTCTGTGCTGTTAAAAACAATATGAAGTTATTTGAGGATAAAATAAAAAGAAAGTCCCTGATTAACGCAATAATAATTGATTCAAAAGAAATAATTTAGAAAGAAATGACATTCATGATATGAAAATAAAATCAAAAGAAATAATAAGCAAAGAAATGACATCCAAAAGAAATGGAATTAAAAAAAAGGAGTTACAAAGAAATGACATTCAAAAGAAAGAACTTAAACAGAAATAGCATCTAAGAGAAATGGCATTCAAAAGATATGACATCAAAAGAAATATGATTAAAAGAAATGACATAAAATAAATGGCATAAAGAGAAATTACATTCAAAAGAAATGACATACAGAGAAATGACATTCATAAGAAATGACATAAAAAGAAATGACATTCAAAATCAGTGGCATAAAAAGAAATGATATAAAAAGAAATGACATAAAAAGAAATGACATAAAGAGAAATGACATTCAAAAGAAATGACATAAAATAAATGACATAAAAAGGAATGACATTCAAAAGAAATGACATAAAAAGAACTGACATTCAAAATCAGTGGCATAAAAAGAAATGATATAAAAAGAAATGACATAAAATAAATGACATTAAGAGAAATGACATTCAAAAGAAATGACATAAAATAAATGACATAAAGAGAAATGACATTCAAAAGAAATGACATAAAAAGAACTGACATTCAAAATCAGTGGCATAAAAAGAAATGACATAAAAAGAAATGGCATAAAGAGAAATGACATAAAATAAATGACATAAAGAGAAATGACATTCAAAAGAAATGACATAAAAAGAACTGACATTCAAAATCCATGGCATAAAAAGAAATGACGAAAAGAAGTAATATGAAAAACTGAGGGTAACAACGAAACAAAAGGACATTATTTGTTAATATAAATTTCGTTTCGTCCAATAACTTGAATCGTTTTATTGATTTTCCAAGCGTAGCTTAGATGTGGCACAAGGCCGAAAGTATGGAGCACCCAGTTAGGATTGAACTCACTAACCAGTCGTAATTGTTCTAGGAAGACAAGCTTGCTAACCATTACACCGCCTCGAGGTGCCCAACTTGAATCGGTTTAGTGTAGACAGAATAACTTAATTCGAGATTTCTTTTATACAGTTAATATTTTTTTACCAATGTTCGCTTTTAGATGGCCATTGCTACCGCACTCATAAACACACCTCTTGCCAATGCTCCAAATTTTCTTGATTGTTTTATATCCGGTGAACACGGCTGTCACACTGTCTTGTAGTCTTTAAACTCTGATTTATCTAAGTTTTCATCATTAACCTGAGCAGCATGAGCTGGTTTGGTTGTCATGCACGAAAATAACTTTTTTGTTTGAATGTCACTGTCTTCTTAAACTATGTCTTGAAACTGGCTTTTAAGAATTAAGTGCAAGCAGAAGTTATTTTAAGGTCACCTTCCACTTTTCAGAGACCATCGAACCCATTGTCGAATATTGCCGCCCAAGACAACACGGATCCTCCTTGCTGATGCCTAAATCAGACAGATTGCTCATTTAGGTACCACTCATTTCGTTAACCGTCGGTCCATTCAGCATCACCTTAACACTCATCCGTTAATAGCATTTTCTGGAAATTCAGTTTCATATTGTTTGGTCAAGATGTCGTGTTTAATGAAGTGATTGAATTTCAAATTATGACGAATATGTGCTCTTGTGATCTTTTAGGTATATTTGGAGCATCGGTGGCTCTGAATAAGTTTTTGGCTATTCTTGACTGGCTATTTGCCTATTTCAGTTTTCAATCGGATTTGTATTCGTCGACCGAAAGTCAAAAATTGTCCAAAGCTTCTATTTGTTTATATGCAACCAGATTTATGACAAATTTGTGGATCGGGCGATGATCACTTGCCTAGTATTTAGCTATTTCTAATATTCTATTATCATGAAGTATTTGAACAATTTCTACGTTGTCATTATTGCAGAAACATGCCTTATGACCCATACTGGATAACAATTAGAATAGTAGCGATAAAGAAATATCTTTAAAATGGCTGCCATTTATTTCTTGTTGCGCAGAACCACATGTTATTGAACACGATTGCACATATCATTATTGCCAAGTTTTTTACCTCATTTCAAATATATAAAGTCAATAAAGAGATGCAACTTGCATCGAATGTTTGTGGGGAAAATGAAATAAAACCAATAAATAAAATAATAATAACGAATAAAAAAATTAATTAATTTTCCCATGTTGCAAGTTATAAAGAAACCGAAAAAGGTTTCTGGTCGTATGTGCGATTTTATGATCCACTTCCGGAAAGGACTGAATCTTTCCCCTCCTCCTCCTCCTCCAAGATGTGGACCACGTGGTAATAGCGTTCCCACTGGGTAATGTTAGTTTTCCCAGTCCACTGACGACTGGACTTTTCCCACTTACCAACGACGTCGTCGGACATGTTTTAGCAGCTCTAGTAGAGGTTTGGTCTTCTCAAGTCAGCGCCAGGCTGACTTGAGCTCAACCATGTTTACCTGCTCGTATTAAGTAATTCCCATAAATCATTTCAGAACCAAAATGAAAAAGGACATGCTTAAGAGACCTTTTAACTTTATTTCAATGCAGTCAACATAAAATGTCCGTAGCAGAAATTCAAGTTTTTTTGTCTGCTTCTTTTATTTTGAACATATACCTTCACCTAAAAAATACACACAAAATTCACAAGTTAAATTCACATGTTAAAACGCACTTAATATGTGTGTATATATGCGCATGAATGCCTTTCTTCATCATTAGGCCATGAACTTATAAATAAGTCCTTGAATTAATCATGGAGAAAGGCATTTATTTTGTACCAAATATTTCTTTTTCAGTTTAATCTCCTTCCGCTTGAACGCACTTAATTCACTGGTGAATGCTAATCGCAGAAACTGAACATTATACGACGTGTCTGCGCTATGGATTATTAATGGTACATATAGATAGATTTGAACATATCAAGAACGTGGGAGAACTGAATGAAAGAAGGTTGAAAGTTTAAAGTTAACTGAATGAGAAAAGAAAAAGCAGTGAACCGCTTTTTTCTAAGTTTTCAAAGCGAAGATAAATTGTGTCAATTGATTTCGGAGATGAAGGCAAATCATGATGCTGATACGTTCTAAAGCAAAGAGATCGATTAATTAATTAAACACCGAAAAGAATTTGAATTAACTTCAATCAATTTGTAAATATGCCCTGTTTGCTGATTTTATTATTTTCTCAGATTTTTCTCGTAAAAATTACCAGTCACTGTTTACTCTATGTCCCGATTTCAAAGTCACCCTTCGCCACAGCGGTGTACATATGTTCGCCAAGTAGTATGTGACAGATTTTACTAGGTTACATGGTACATCTGAACTATGAAATCAAAAATGAATGCAAACTCTCGTACGAATTTTGAACCTGTTTTGCTGATTTTATTTCACTAACCGTCATCTTCAGTATCTGTGTATATTTCTGAGATATAGATATTATATACATTATTTACATTATTCGGACTATTGTCCTCATCTTTGTCGCCATATTTATTACAACGTTTCGGTCATTGTATGCTCCCGCCTTCTTCAGTTGGTTGGAATGTCGAACTGAATCCTTTATTTCGCTCATTGGGATAGACTGTTCTAGTTCCACCTGCCATGTCTAATGGATGTCAGTTATCAGTTATCTCCTATTAATTTCCCTCTGAAAGTTCTCCACTGCCTTAGCCGGGTATTGAATTCACAGTCTATCGCAATGAGCGAAATAAAGGGTTCAGTTCGACATTCCAATCACCTGAATAAGGCTGGGGCGTACAACGGCCAAAACGTTGTAATAAATATGGCGACAAAGATGAGCACAATAGTCCGAATAATGTAAATAATGAACCGTCGTTTTATTTGCACAAATTCTATTATTTGGAAATCAGCCATTTTCTAATATTTCTTCTGATTATTACGTTCATTTTCTTTTCTATTACCGAAACGTTTCGGACGTTCCATTCTGAAGCATTCTTCAGGTGTACTACCCGTATGAACAATAAAACATTTTTATTTACCTGTGAATTGTCATTCATTCTTTGGAAATATAGTGAATTAGTTTCACGTAAGCTTCTCAACGGTTTAGGGAGTTCATAATTGTTATTCTCTTAGAATGGTTGCCACAAGAATGTCTAGTCTACCCTACTATTTAATCCATAGGAAGGATTTATACCTTTCCTAAGAAAGCGAACGCAACAGCATTGCCCGGAATTTGAACTTGGCTCGCCTATCCCACTTTCCGCGCTGATAACCGCTACCCTACACGCACATCTCCTTCTTAGTAGAAACAGACATAAAATACTAGAAACCAGAAAACGCTAAAAAAGCAACACTTTTTTCCATACAGATTTTTTCCTGGTCACAAGCCGTATTGAAGAAAATTAAAAGAATTTATCCCAACTTTTGGTCGATTAGTTCTTCAAATCAATCTTTTCCGGAAGCTTGAGATCAGTTGTAAATTTAATCTTCAGATTCCAATGTTTATATAATATTTGATGCGGTCCAAGTTGGTTTACGTTTGCAGCTCGACATAATCGTAGAATATAATTAATCTTGAAGTCTGTGGCTCTACAAACAAAACAAATTCAATCAGAGAGCAAATAGTCTATGCAAGACACAAAACTAGGTGAGGTGAGAAGGGTCACATCACAATCCAATTTGCGAATATGGCGAGTCTGATCCACACTAAGTGTCTCACTACAACGGCCTTGTACCTAATTAAAATAAACTCAATGAAATATTGATAAATAATTTATGTCATGCAATCATTGCAAAATTTAGGCTAACATAAATATATTGACTACCGATGTTCGGAAAAGAATTAGGGAATCGAGATGCTCTAATCTTTAAGCTTCGAATAGATTTCTAGCTTTGAGAATTAGCATTCAAAGTCTTTGCTTTAATAAGGATCCAAACATAACTTACAGTTACGTCAAACTATTTCGCCCTCTAAATAAGTAGAAAGTGTGGACATAGGAATCAACACTGCATGGTGTCTGACAGTTGTTTCATGATTCAATGATAGATAGATAGATAGATAGATAGATAGATAGATAGATAGATAGATAGATAGATAGAACTTAGTCTAGTATATGATAAGGATTATACTATTAGCCAAACACAAAGTAGATAGATAGATAGATAGATAGATAGATAGATAGATAGATAGATAGATAGATGATAGATAGATAAGAAAGAATGAACAAAGAAAAGAAAGAAAGAAAGAAAGAAAGAAAGAAAGAAAGAAAAGAAAGAGAAACAAACAAGCAAAATTAAAAACATGAGTATGGAGAGTGAAATGAAAACTGAGTTAGATAGAAAAATGAACAGAGATAGATAGATAGATAGATAGATAGATAGATAGATATGAACAGACTAAGAAAGAAAGAAAGAAAGAAAGAAAGAAAGAAAGAAAGAAAGAAAGAAAGAAACAAAGAAAGAGAAACAAATAAGCAAAATTAAAAACATGAGTATGGAGATAGAAATAAAAACTGAGTTAGATAGAGAAAATGGGCTTAGATAGACAGATAAATAGCTAGCTAGCTAGCTAGCTAGATAGATAGATGAGCCAGTTGTTGCGGTTGTGGCAGTCAATGCATAAAAATGATTATTCTCATTTAGAATGCGCACACGCACACATACATCTATATCGAGAGAGAGGGAGATAAAGAGAGAGAGAAGCACACAGAGAGAGAGAAAGAAAGAAAGAAAAGAAACACTGAGATAGATAGATAGATAGATAGATAGATAGATAGATAGATAGATAGATAGATAAAACTTAGTCTAACACATGGTAAGTATCGTAACTTTTTTCTTAATCATCTTCACCCAAACAAGGCAAGAAAGCCACTAAAATAGAAAGAATGCTTACTGGGTGTGAAAGAATTAGATAATAGAAACATTACTAAGAAGCGAGAAAAAAGAAGAGTAATCGGGAAAACAGTGGATACCAATTAACATTGCATTTCAATTTTTGAAGATCAAATTTGACTGGGGAGCAAGAAGCCAGAAGAGAGTTCCACAAGCGAGAAGAGCGATAGAAGAAACTGTTAGCATAGAACTTACGGTTACATGTAGCCTAGACAACTGTAAACTGATGAGACCTCATCACCAGTCAAGTACTGCGCTTAAATTTATAATGTCTAGGTACCATAGTGAAGAGCTCATCCGAACAATTACCATGAAAGTATACGACGGTGGGAAATTGACTGAAGCCGATACGATAGATCAAGACCAATAATATTGTTGATTCTATTTTGGATTTTATCAAGGATCTCTAGCTATATAGCAGGAGCGCTGGAACATATGTGGCAGCAATATCCTAAGCATGGACGAATGGTAGACTTATAGATATGTAAGATAGATTATGAAGATAAATAATATCTAGCCCGACAGAGTGTCTTAACTTTAAACTTAGTTAGCCACAAACACTTACCCAAACATACAACAATATTCCTTGCAGCAAAACAACGCATTCTTACTTACCTTTCTTACTACATTCACCATAATACCTCATTGTCTTTATGAAACTCTTAACTAGTCCCTATATGTACAATTCATTGTCTGTGAGGGAGGGGAATAAAACAACAATTTAAAAGTCTAGCTCCAATGTATATTTACAATATGACAATAGTGAAGAGCTCATCCGAACATTTACCATAAAATATTTATAAAAAAAAAAAAAAAAAAGATACGGGGAGGCAATTTTACGGTGATGGGAAAGGGACTGAAGCAGAGAGGCCGGATCAAGACTAATGATATTGCTTATTCTATTTTGGATTTTATCAAGGTGCGATGGATAAATTGTCGTCTAAATGACGCAAAAATGAAAAATACACTGATATCTCATTTTCATAGATATATTTACCAAAATATATATAAATATATATTTACCAAAATAACACAAAAATATCTTGAAATACTAAAGAGTAAATTTATTCAATAAAATCGCCATTTTAAACCACATTCTCCAGACGACTTTGGAATCTCCTGCATCTTCTGGACGACCTGCTTGTTTAAGTTGGTGAATGCTGCCATAATCCTTGCGTTCGGTTCATCTTTGGTGTTACAAGGAATTTTGTTGATTTCTCGCTCAACTGCGCCTCACAGATAATAATCAAAGGGGTTTGCAGTCTGGGGAGTTTGGTGACCATGTGTAAGGGGTGATGTGGTCTGTGAGTCATGACTGGGTTCTCCTCTTTGTGTGGCATGGTACAGAGAAGTCCTGTTGCTAGACATAGGCACTTCCAACAGCCACTCTCTTGACCCAGGGCAGCACTACCTCCTCAGGGCACCCGATGTAGGCCTCCGTGTTGAGTCTTAACCTCTGCGGGAAGAGGCATAACGTCGCCATCACTCGTGGTCACATCAAACACCATGATGCTGACTGAATGTATCATCCAACTCTTTCCGAATCCTGTGCTCTGTCCCCAGATTAACAACCAAGCACACTGAAATGTTCGTATTGGAGTTTCCGGCGCGAATGCCAAGCAGTATAGCATGCCGTTTCCAATTTTCTGGCTGAGTGAATTGCGTCATGGTGCACTTTTTCTCACAGACGATGCCCAACTGACTCTACTGTACTGTTCTGTCGACAAAATTAAAAACAAACAATGCGCACGCGCGAAATTAAAGATATAAAATGGCCACAATTTACCTATCGTACCCGGTAAGATAAAATTTTGGGGAGAAAAAAGTCTTGCACGACAATGAACCGACTTCCTTAGCATCTGACGAAGCAATGGAATCAATATAAATTTAATACAGATAATTTCCCAGTTATTAAGTTCCATCCCCAAGGAGATTTACTGCGCCAAAATAATCTGTCATTCTTCGCGAAAAAAATGGAAACTAGGAAAGAAATATACTGTTAAAAAGTTTTTTTTAATTTGTCTATTGGGGAGTTGCTCGAAGATATGAGATATGTTTCTAGCTGTTTTGAAAGAGGAACTGTTGTTTACATATTCAACACTACATTAGTGTATGTGTGAGAATGAAGTAGGAAGTGTATGAAATAGTTTCGAGTATGTGTGTGCGTGAATCTGTGTATGTGTGAGAGAAAAAGGCAGAGAAATAAAAATGGGGGGAGAGGGCTAAGTGCATGTGTGTTTGAAAGTGTATATATGTGTATCCCAAAAACTGTGTTTATGTGTGTGAAAGAAAAAATGTGTTTTCAAATGTAAGAGAAAAGATGTAAGAGAAACGTCTGAGGGTCAGAAAAAAAATCGTGTGTATTGTGAAAAAATAATTCATGTAGAAGGTCACAGACATAAATACACACAAACACACACGAACACACACACACAAACATATACACACATATATATATATATATATATATATATATATATATATATATATATATATATATATATATATATAAAATAAAATAAACGGTTATTGTTATCGAAAAACAGCGCAACATGAAGCTAAGAATTGCAAACATTTAATCCATTTTTCAATTAAATTCAGCAAAAACAGAATCGCGACAACAAACCACAAGATGCTGCCGTCTGAAAATTGTTCTAAATGTACAGTAACCCATATTTACGCAGAGTCTCGTCACTAACCTACTAAATAGGCTTATATATACGTAGCATAAATTCCAGAAAAAAAGACTAACGTATATATTATACAAATAAGACACACACGCACATACACACACATATGCAGACACACACGCACATACACACACATATGCAGACACACACACATACACATACATTACTTACATTATTTATATGATTCGGACTGTTATCCTCATCTTCATTGCCATATTCATAAAGTTTCGGTCGTTGTACGCATCAGTTTCCTTCAAATGATTGAACTTTCGGACCGAACCCTTTATTTCGTCCACCGGAGTAAATTGTTCTAGTCCCACGTGCCATGCCTCTTTCGGAAGTTTGAGTTACTTTCCGTCAACTCAACTCTCCAAGTTTTTCGTTCACCACTACTAAAGAGTTCCCATGGTCCAGTAGAACCTGGACATCTTCCTGATGTGGCCCGGAAGATGTCCGGGTTGTCCACGTACAATGATAACAGCACAAATTGCAATATGAGCACTGGTAAAAATGATTGCTGAAGACATTAGATTTATAATACCCAGAAATTCGTACACAGATGTTCTCAAGGACACATAGCACAGTGGATAAAGGCGTTAGTTAGATCCAGTGACAGGACCCAAAGAGTGTGAGTTCAATACCTGGAAATTGGAGAGGGGAATTAACAGGCGATAACTGATAACTGACATAATTTAGACATAGCACGTGAAACTAGAACAGTCTACCCCAGCGA